>OZJO01018016.1:0-34867 GCA_900406225.1 Acrobeloides nanus | reverse complement strand
AAATTATTTCAAGAGGGGCATTTGTAGAAAAAATTGCTGGATCCCAAAAAATTAAAAAAGTGCACTTTTTTAGCCACCCTGTAGAAAAATTTTATGAACCGAAGCACAAGATTTTGACAATTACATTTAGAACGAGTTCTCACTTAGTCGCCAAAAAGATATTATCACAAAGAAAAATGAACTATTCCTGACTCATAAAGCCAAAATTCTTGAATTAAATTACATACTCTGCAGTATCTTATCATTGGGATTGATATTTTTCTGGTTCAGCACTCATTTTTCGACTATATGGCTTTTCTTTGCCATTTGCAACATTGTTTTATTAGTTGTTTTTAATGTTCTGATTGAATTTGGAATTATAAAAAAAGGTACATGGTAGCGCAAAAAACGTGCACTTTTTGGATTTTTTGGGACCTGGAAATTTATTTTTCTAAAAGTGACCCGGTAATTTTATGCAGGGAATCGATTGCGCGCATTTCCGAATCCTGAAAACGCTTCCCTGATTCACGGACAAATTGGGTTTTTGAAGCGAAAATGGAAGTAGTTTCGAATTTTTCATCTGGAAATCACTTTTCTAGGGGTAATTTTATGCGGGGAATTGAATGCACACGTTTTTGAAGCATAAAAATAATTCTCGTTCGAAAACGTGTGCAATCGATTCTCCGTAAAAATTACCTATCAAAAACTTTGAGTTAGTATAGTTTCTACTGATTTTCATTCAGTTTATATTCAATTTGTTGAGTGATTTATAGGGTGTATCGAAAAAAACCGGAATTTTGGCGATTTTTTCATGTTTTTTCGATCCGAAAATCTTTTTCAAAAATGACCCATATAGAGGTAATTTTATGAGGAAAATGATTGTGCGCATTCCCGAAGCTTGAAAACGCTTCCCTGACCCTGATTCAAGTAAATAAGAGTGTGTATTGAAGCGAAAATATAAAAATTTTGAATTTTTCTTCTGAAAATTATCATCCCTTGGGGTTATATTATCCGAGAAACATGCTCCCGAGTCGAATACATGCTTCTCAGGATAAGCATGTGTAATAATACGAAATTAACAAAGAAAGATTTAAGTTAATTTCTTGTTATTACACATGCTTACCCTGATTCAGGAAAGCATTTATTCAACTCAGGAACATGTTTTTCGGATTCCTCGCATAAAATAACCCAAGGAACATGCTTTTCAGAAGAAAAAATTTCAAAATTTTCATATTTTCGCTTCAATACACACTCTTATTTCCCTGAATCAGGGTAAGGAAAGCGTTTTCAAGCTACGGGAATACGCGCAATCGATTCCCCGACGTAATTAGCCCTAATAAGATCAGTTTTGAAAAAGGTTTTCGAGTCGAAAAAACATGAAAAAATCGCCCAAATTCTGGTTTTTTTCGATACACCTTGTAAATGACCAGTGACATTTTTGATGGTCGTTTGAAAATTTTTCCTTTTATCATTTTTGTCGTTTGAGCTGTAGGTCTGTGGTTTTTGTCATTCTTGTCATCTTTTCATTTTTGCTACTTTTGGCTAAATTTGCATAAAATTTTAAAGCTTAATTTCATGGATTTTTGTAATTATTTCGCAAACTTCGCTCATTTTTTCGCATATCCTATCCGAATTTCGCAAACTCCACCACCCAACTTCGCAGGCTCTCGCTGAAATACTTTTAGAAAAATAGATTTCCGAGGCTCCCAAAAAATCAAAAAGTGCACTTTTTTGCGCCATCCTATAAAATATTTCACAAGATCTTTTCTTATTTCGAAATTTAGAACATAAAAAAATTCGTGTCAATGCTAAAATTGAAAATTTGAAAGAAATTTTGGGACCTAAACTTGAGGAACTATACGAAGACTTGATGATCGTAAGTTGCATTTTCATTTTTTTATTTAAAAAATAGCTCGACGAATGGATTCGTTCATTGGAACCGAGCATTCAGATTGGTAATAATTTTGGTGTTGAAGTTCAAGTACGAATTTTAAACATGTTTTTCTATTTCATACACAATTTTAGCGTGAAATCTTGAACGAACTAAATGACCATCAAATTTTTATCTCCAAATTTTTGCTACAACTACATAGCTTTGAACATGAAACACGAGTTGAACTTGCTAGAAAATTTGATAAAACTGGGGATGTATGCAAAATTTGGCTCTATTTTACTTTGTGCGTCTTGAATCTTTTATGACTTCTTATGGCTTTTATGAGTCCTTAAATATTTTTATGAATCGACTCCGGGGAGGGGGGAATTGAACCCGGGACTGTATGGCTATAAGATCAGCACACAGGCGCTGCACTATCAATGCACTCGAGTCCTTATTTTTTATGAGTCCTTAAATATTTTTATGAAGTTTTTATTTATATCTTTATATTTTATATAATGGGTATGCTATGCGAATCTCTAAAATGCCAATAAATGCTGAAATATCTTTGTATTGTTTTGATAGCGGCGGAACATGTATTGAAATAGGTACGTTGGGAGCAATTCCTTAGATGTGCCGTGCAGGTGCTTTAAGCTGCGTTTGAATACAGACCAAGTTGCTTCGATAGATTGAATATGCACAGATCTATCAGTTGGGTTCATAAAATACATTTTATGGTTAATCCATTTAAATAAATGTTATGGGAACGGTACTCAGTATAGAGATAAATGACGCTTATACCCAGGGATGCCAAGAACATTTTGTTCAAAATTAGAAAATCTGACTTCAAAAATCAGATTTTATGAGCAAAAATTAGAAAATGTTAATTTTCCATTACATTTCTTATAATTTGACAAAATTTAGCATCTCAAAAATCAGATTTGACATTGAAAAATCAGCATTTTGCCAGAATTTGAAATCTCAAAATCAGCACTTTTCTGAAAAATCAGCAGACTTGGCACCCCTAAAAAAGCCCTTCCTACGGATAGGACTCATAAAAAAACATAAGGACTCATAATATATTTGAGGACTCATAAAAGCCATAAGAACTCATAAAGGCATTAAGGAATCATAAAGTAAAATAGAACCCAAAATTTTTCTAAAAATTCTATGCATATTTTTAGCAAGATTTCTTCGAAGAATTACTTGAACTTGAAGCAAGATTTTTTCGTCGAATTCATCGTGAATTGGTTAATGTTAGAGATATTGTTCACATAATCGATGATATTGTTTCAAAAAATCTTCTTATTATTAAACATCCACGCGGCGAAGAGCATGAAAAGGAAATTATCGAAAGTTATATTGGATAAAATTATAAAATAGGTCGTACATGGGAATGGTGGATGCAGACTTCGGGGGGACATTGTAGCCAGGATTTTTGTCATAGGGTGATGCTAAATCATGGGGGAGGGTAGACCATTATGATTTTTAGGTACTACTAAGGCTTAGCGACCGCAAACGACAGGGTAGTATTTTACGAAAAATTTTTTCTAAAATCAAACTTGTTAGAGGTATTTTTTGCGATAAATCGATTGCGCATTGACAAAAAATGAAAACGAGTATTTTTCGTGAAAATGAGCATTTTTAAACATGAAAAAATATTGTTTGGTGAATGATTTCATTTTATAGATTTACATAGGCATCCCTGCGTGGTCGTGTTTGGCGAGAAAATTTTGCATTCCCACGTGGTCGTGTGCTAACAAGTTTGATTTTAGAAAAAACTTCCTTGAAATACTACCCTGTCGTTTGTGGTCCCTAATCCTTAGTAGTACTGATTGTTATTTTATAGAACAAGATAGGGGTAAAGAGCACAACTTTTTTGACCATGTTGTGGTCGAAAAAATTTGTGCTATTTACCCCTATCTTGCTCTATAAAATCAAAATCGGTACTACTCAAGATTAGAGACCACAAACGATAGGGTAGTATTTCAGGAAAAATTTTTTCTAAAATCAAACTTGTTAGCACACGACCACGCAGAAGTGTGAGCTTTTTAACCATAACAAATCTTATAAATGTTATATTCATCCTCTTACACAAAAGTTCTTGATGTATATCTTTGTATTTTTTACTATTATCTCATCCAATTTTATTTATATGAACATTTCGATATAAGTCATGCCCTTTTTGTACTTTTAGATTGAACACATGTATAAAAGATTTCCTTTTTCTATCAACTTCCTGGATTTTATTTTAAAAATCTCAATATAACACTTAGAAAATTGTACGTACACATTACGGTTCACGGTTGACAGTGAACCGTACGGTTCAATTCAGGAATAGGCCCCCCATATAAGGGTAATTTTGTGCGGGAAATCGATTGCGCGCATTCCTGAAGCTTGGAAATGCTTCCCAGATCTTGATTCAGGAAAATAAGTGTATATAAAAGCTAACAATACAAATTTACATACTTTCCTAAATCAGGATCTGGGAAGCATTTTCAAGCTTCGGGACTGCGCGCAATCATTTCCCGCATAAAGTTACCTCTATATGGGTCATTTTAGGATTTTTGAAAAAATTTCGGATCGAAAAAAAGAAAAAATTGCCCAAATTCCGGTTTTTTTATACACCTTGTACTTACACGTACACAAAAAATGTACACATTACTAACACTGCTATGTACTATAGGTTCTGACCTTTTCGTTTAATAAAAGAGTTTTTTTCTTTCGATAAACTTCCTGAATTTTATTTTGACAAAAGTTAGCGTGACAAACCTAATTCGTAACAAAAATTATAGTGCCAGTTTTTCGATATTTTTTAATAATTATGCAATATCTCATCAACCAGAAAGAGTTATGGCATGATTTTGGTGTCATTCGATTGCTACGAAATTCAGCTTTCTAACGACACCAAAACTATCAGAATTGGCGGCTTTGTATTTCTGGAGAAATCCTCAAAAACATTTTAAAAAAACGTTTCGAAACATCAAAAGATCCGATTTACGACAAATTATAGTATTGAATAGTGCGGATCCAGAGAAAAATCCATTGAGACATGTCCTAGAGCCCCTTTGATCTGTTAAAGACCAAATGACCTATTGATGTTCTGCCTATTTAGAAGGGAAAGGTGCAGGGGTGCCAAGTCATTTGATTTTTCAGAAAAGTGCTGATTTTGAGATGTCAAATATGGAAAATGCTTACTTTTCAGTGTCAAATCTGATTTTTGAGATGCGAACTTTTGTCAAATTTATAAGAAATATAATGAAAAATTAGCATTTTGCTCCTAAAATTTGATTTTTGAAATCAGATTTGCTGATTTTGAACAAAATGTTCCTGGGAAAAGCGCCCTTTTATAGCTTTGATCCAGTGTACACGAAACTTTTAAATTTTTTGTTATTTAATTTTTATTTCTTTTTTATGTAAATCTCATTTTTAGTATACGATATATTATGCAAAAGAATTCAAAAAATTCGTTCAAAACCCCGGCCGTGGCTAAGACTCCTAAAGCGATTCCGAAGCGGGTTCGATTTTCGGATAACGTATTGGAAAATCCAGCTGGACATAAGAAAAACATTGGAACGCAACTTCGTGAGGTGTATGAGCGTTGAATACTTATCAATTATTTGGTAATTTTTTAGTCTTATCAAGTGGTGAATGCTTTGGAGCCGAAGGTGTCCGAAAGTTATGAAGAGGCATCTCTTATTCAAGCTAAGGTGTTAGATATTCTTCAACAAATCCATGCTTTGCTTACGAGTCGATTCGAGTTGGAGCAATCGAAGAACTTTATATTTGTATGTCAAGAATTGGTTTTATTAGCCCCAGAGTACCCCTTATGTTCTTTTAAAATTTTTGTCCAAAATTTGATAAAAATCATAATGGTTCTCCCTTAAATGATTTTTTCACGACATTTTTTGTTGTTTTTCAAGCTGAAATAATGCTCAGAAATTGAAGATTTTTTTGCAAAAATAATGAATTTTGGAGAAAAACAGAAAGTTTTTGGCAAGAAAATTGAAAATTTTGGTGGACAATCATAATGGGGGAGCCATGATTTTGTTTTCGCCAAAAAATTACTAAATGGAGTTTTTTTGGAACACCCTGGGCAAGCCTGTCACAGGGTAATAGGCACAAATATGAGTCCCAGAAATTTTTTTATCAACTTAAAATTTTAAATAATGTTTTTAATAGAAAAAGGTGAATCAGCTGAACGAGCTTCAAAAAGAATACCTAGAGAAGGAAAACGCCAAACTTGATTTGATTGAACAGGCTCGATCCCGCTGCTTGGAAGTGAGCATACTTACGTTTTGTGTCTAAATTTGATTTTTAGTTATTCGGGCAACTTGAGGATTAGGAAAGCTGGTGTTTCATGTATTTTGGATAAAAATATTTATTGTAAATTGTTGCTGTTAATTAGAATATTTGTGTTTTTGTTGAAAACTTTTTTGTTTATGTTCATAAATGTTATCGATTTGATACGATGAAATTTTTTATGATGGTGGAGTGGCGCTCGAATGAGTGATGCCCAAATTTACAAAAAGTTCCAATTTTTCACCATCTCTATAATTTATATGCTACCGATTCGACGCTTAGCTTTGATGTTTCAGTTCTGGAGGACAATACGG
This sequence comes from Acrobeloides nanus, assembly GCA_900406225.1. Classification (NCBI taxonomy): domain Eukaryota; kingdom Metazoa; phylum Nematoda; class Chromadorea; order Rhabditida; family Cephalobidae; genus Acrobeloides; species Acrobeloides nanus. The sequence goes on along the minus strand of OZJO01018016.1, from coordinate 28,399 downwards.
AATTCGCAATGCCCAACTGGACTTAATATCATTTGAGACTCAAAGTCGGGCTATTGTAATGCTCGTAAGAAATATATCTGTGCAAGATTGTCTTACCAATAGAATATGACTTGAAGTTACAAGAATTATTCGTTCAATAGTGGTTGTTTGCCGTGTACTGACTGGAAAAGCAGTAGGAACCACTGTCAAATTTCTACCTTATCGTATATAAAGATGAAGAAGATCCGTTAATTTATTTTAAAAGACTTCAGTTTCCATTCCGACTTTCGTTTTCTACAGGGTGTCCCACAAAAAACTGGACACTTTTTTATTTCGCGTTTTCTCGGCTTCCCGAAAAGATTTTTAAATGATCTTTTTTTCTGCATATAGATCGCCTTCTCTAGTTTATTTTTAGAATGTTTTTAGCAAGCCCGATTGTAACTGTGTTGTTGTAACTGCAAGTTACTCCATCTACACTGGTCACTAAATCTAGAGTTGACTGTACAAATTTTTATCGTGCCTAAAATTTGTATACTTAAGACCGGTGACAAAATTTTCATTCGTAACACTAGATTGAACCCATTGATAGTTTAACAATATTTTGGAACTAATTTACTTTAGCCCCCTACATTTCTTAAATTTGTAGAAGAGAAGACTCAAGTAAACACAATCGTTAGTAAAAATGTTTTGAATTTAAAATTAGTCAATTTCCATTCAAAAATGTGTACGCATTAAACAGAATTTCCTGATAAATATCTTGTGGGTTATCCAATAAAAATTTCTCTATGCCCGGGCCTCAGAAATAGAAAACGGCGTGCGGCTTTTTCTCCGTCTTTTTTCATGCAGAGGCGCGTGATCCTCGGGAACACGTGGAGGTCTCCTCGTTTTCGACAGGCCTGTTATTGTTCAATTTTGATATTGAGAGGGGGAGTGCTTGTACCAACAAGTGATTGTTGGCCAGAGCACGAGACCTATTGAAGAAAAAAGCAACGACCCGTCCGAAAAGAGAAAGAGACCTCAGGAAAAATGGATAGCCCAGGAAAATTGATAGTAGTTGAGATTTTATGGGAGAAGACTTCTTTTGTTGCATCACCTGGTCTGAATTGGAAGCAGACGGTGAAAAACATTTTTATATATTTCTTCTTGAATTTCTTATTAACATATGCCCTTTGATATTATACTATAACTAGTGATGCTCTAAGTTACAAAAAGCGACAAGTTTGTTAACATAAACAAATTTGGAACTACAGTGAAACCCCTAACTAAGCCCATGGGCTTAGTTAGGGGTTTCACTGTATTGTGGATCAGGGGGGTCAACCCAGGGTCGACAATCGAAAAAAAATTAAGTTTAAAGTCAATAAATGTGAAAATATGCGTAAAAATAAGTATTTTTCAATTTTTAAGAGTCAAACAAAGTTTTCACGCTTCGGGAATGCGCGCAATCGATTTTTCGCATAAAATTACCCCCTAAATATGACATTTTTTTTAAATTTTCGATTTTTACCCTGGGGTGACCCCTGATCCATAATAGCTATACATAATTTTGGTGTCATTCGATTGCTACGAAATCCAGCTTTCTAATGACATCAAAACTATCAGGATTGGCGTTGTACTTCCGGAGAAATCCTCAAAAACATCAAATAGCTTTGAAACATCAAACGACCTATTTTTAATTTTTGAACCCCCAATTTTTAATTTCTGAAACACCTTAATCTCCCGACTAGGGATTAAAATAATACATTATTAGGCTGTTTGTTTACGCGTTTGCATATAAAATGAATCGTGATTATTTGTTCAACTGTCAACAATTGTTGGAGTTCGTTCAATTCCTGAAATTTTGTTTTTCCAAAAAATTGTTGAAAATTTAGTGTTTCGTATCGCATTTCCATTCCGGTCTACCACTTTGATACAAATGGAAGAAACTAATGGATTGCGCAAAGTGGAGGTAGAAACTGCGAAAGGTGGAGAAACTAATAAGAAGGAGTTGGGTCCCCAGGCTTCCGCGAACGCTAACGAAAAGGCGTCTAAAGATTCGCCAAAGAAACATCAACATGTGAATCATAATCAAAATAAGGTATGAAGTTAGAAGAGCTGGGTGACCAAAATAGACAGCGTTGATTTTACTGAAAAAAATCCATTTTTTCAGAAGAAATCTTCGACACTAAGGTTGAATCAATCGAAATCGGAAAAAATTTTTCGAAAACGCTTGTTTTTAAGCTGAAAATGCTCCGAAAATTATGGTTTTTGTTTAAAGTGTAAATATTGGCCATTTTTATTAGAAAATGGGAGATTTTATAGAAAATTTGTTAAAAAACGCTTTTTTTCATCAAAATTTTCAAGTTTTTCGCTAAAGTAGGCTATCTTTTCACCAAAAAAGCCCAAATTTTCACTAAAAATTGTAATATTCAGCCTAAAATCAAGCACTTTAAACAAAATTTTTCACCTGCAGCGCTGATTTTTTACCTTTTAGCTTTTTTAACACAAAATTTCGCAGTGCGGCGACTAAAAAAGTCGCAAAAAATTTTACACTTCATCCCCCTTTCGAAATTTTTTCTGGAGCTCACCATACTCAAAAACGTTGTTTTTTAGCAGCGCCATCGAAGCGATAGCGGTAAGCAAAACGGCAGCAATGCCACAAATGCTGATCAACGTCGTTCGAACTACAATCGTGACAACAAGCAGTATCGGTCGTTCGACCAAAATCGTCGAAAAAATCCATCTCACAATTTTCCGGCTGGTGGGAAACCACGTTCCGGCTCGACAGCTCAAGTGGTGGCACAAGGCAGTGTTGATTCGAAAAAGGAAGAGAAACATGAAGATAAGAAACGTAACCAATCGACTAATTGTAAGATTTATGCAAATTTTCAACTAAAATAGGCCATTTTTTCACCAAAAAAGCCGAAAATTTTGGCAAATTTTCACCAAAAGTTGTAAATTTCTGAGCATTTTCAACTTAAAAACAAGCAATTTCAACAAAAAATTTCTGTTTTTACTTTTTAGTAAGAATTTTTAACAAAAAAAAATTGCCGCGAATAGCGTGTCGACCAAAAAAGCCTCCAAAAACTTTACACTTTAGTCCCTCCGAAATTTTTTCTGGCTACGTTTCTGACCAAAAGCATACATTTTTTAGCAAGTGGTCGTCGTAGCCGTGCTTCGAACACGTCTATGAATTCGAACAACGGCGAAAGTTTTGACTATGGCGAAGACTTCGACCTCGATGAGCCATTTAGCGACTCTGATGATGAAACATCTCGTCATCGTGAAGTCCACAAACCGAGTCTTCAAATTCCACGTGGTCGAATTCGCACTCTTTCCGGCACCGTCCCTCCGGTTGGCTATAGCCCAAAATGGGGAGGACCAACAATGTGTTTGAGTTGTTTGGAATTTTTCGATCTACCAGATCAGATCGATCGATTTACTGAACATTTGCTTAAGGAACATCATATTGTTGTGGAAGAGATGGAGTTGATCGTCGATCCGAAACGGTATGCTTTTTGGCAAAAAAAATTTCACGCCTCAATTTTAGCTACGTTGAATATTGGCGTCAGCGCTTCTCGAAAGAAAGTGTAGATAAAATCTTTCCAAAAATCGTGCCGGACGAAGCAAATCAATATCATGGAAAAACTGAGTACTATTTCGAGCTTTCCGAACGTATCGCCGAAGACTATTCTTTACGTCAACGCTTGGCTATGCGACGTTTGGAAGAGGCTCTAGCTTGTCAGCAACGCGAGCGAGAAGAGGCCACCTTTTCGATGCAGTGTATTTTCTGTCGATATGTTGCGCGTGGGAATCGGTCGAAGATCATACATCATTTGTATATGATCCATCATTTGAACTTGGGCTCACCGGACAACTTGGTGTTTGTGCACGAGTATATAGATCATTTGAAAGAGAAGCTGAATAGGTATCTCCTATAGTTGAATTTTTTTATGAGCAACACGTTTTAGAAATGAATGCATTTATTGCGAAAAAACTTTCACTGATCGAAACATCCTCATGGATCATATGCGCAAGCGCAATCATCGCGAGGTGAACCCAAAGAACAATTACTATGACAAGTTCTATATTATTAACTACCTCGAGCTCGGAAAACGTTGGTTGGATGTCCTTGCCGAAGACTTCGAGGACACTATGCCAACTTTTGTTGATTCTGATGATGAAGAAGAAGAGTGAGTTTTTGGCTGCTTTTTCGTTTAGGGCATTTCACGACGATTTCCGGACGCTAGTCGTCTGGAAATCGTCAAAATCGAATTTTGACCAAAAATGGAATTTTTGCCAAATTCGATTTTTTTTTACAAAAATTCTATTTTGTTGGCAAAAATTCGATTTTTTTGCAGTTATTGCTTTTTTTCAAAAATATTTTTTCATTACGACTGGGAAGAAGATGGGAAATAGTAAAAAAATTGAAATTTTTGAGAAAAATTTTTTAGAGAATCTTGGCATGAATGGCAAGAAGACAATATAGATGAAGATCAATTGCGAGTAGTGTGTCTATTTTGTGATGATAGTCATGAGAAGGTCCAAGCGCTTCTCCAACACATTAATGAGGCACACAAGTTCGACTTGGTTGACTATATTGAAAAAGAGAAGCTGGACAATTACGGGCGTATGAAACTTCTCAATTTTATTCGAAAACAAGTAAAAATTAGCACTAGGACGCGGTACACAACTCACAGATTTTTTTCGAATTTTTTAGCACACATTACAAAATTCAAAATTTTGCATACAAATTCAAATTTCGTGTGAAAAATTCATCAAATTTTGTATTTGTGAGGTGTGTACCGTTCTAGTACCGTAAAAAATTGGAGTTGATAATTTTTTTACATGGTGTTCCAAAAAAACCGCCATTTGGTAATTTTTTGGCGAAAATTTTTCAGAAATTATTTTCTCCAAAATGACTCAGGGGTATTTTTATGCGAGAAATCGATTGCGCACATCGAAAAACCTTGAAAACGCCTCCCAGACCATGAAATATCCTAGAAATCCCTACCTAAAATAACAGAAAAACTTATATTTCATGGTCTGGGATGTGTTTTCAAGGATTTTCGATGTGCGCAATCGATTTCTCGCATAAAATTATCCCTAATAAGTCATTTTGGAGAAAAAATTTTCGCCAAAAAATTACCAGATGGCGATTTTTTTCGAACAATCTGTATATGTCTAACTTCTAGATGTTCAATACGCCAAATTATCGCGCCCGTAATTCCGAAGGTGAGCACAATCTTGCCAAAATTCCGGATCGTTCCGAATGGGATGATTCCGAAAACTTGGTGCCAATGTTCGGAAATGATCATTTCTTGTGGATGTTCGAGTCGTATTTGGAGGAAAAGCGTCCGGAATTAGCTAATCTGGTTATTGAAGAAGAGCTAGAAGGCAATCCGGCTCAAAAAGCTATTGCAGCATCGAAAGCGAGTACTGTGGAAGGGGTAGGTTTGAAACATTTTCGCCTGTGTCGCTGATTTTTTGCCTGATCTCTAGGATTTCAAGAAAATTTTCGTCGAAAATCGAAATTTTCTGAGAGAATTTTCAGCTTACAAAAGTGATTTTCAACGAAACTTTCGCGAAAAAACATACAAGGGAAGGGGATCAAGGTGGTTTTTGAAAATTTTTTGAAAAAATCGAAAAAAATCATCTTGTTCTCAAAATCGAGAGCTTGTATGGGCCTTGTTTTTGATACTTATTCAGAAAATAAAATGTGTTAAATTTTACATTTTTAGGTAATCCCCGAGGACTTGCCAGAACTTTCGAACTGCTCCATGGAAGATAAAGAGTTAATTGAATCCCTTCGTCTTTAGAATTTTAAACACATCTTTTCATATCATATATATCAAAAAAGATATTGTTTCTTTATTGTCTTTTTTAGGGATGCACAAGTTATACAAGAAGTGATCATCCTTGTCAACCAGCCAGAAATATGTGAATTTTTGAGCACGATGATATTTTTGGTTCATTGTGACAAAGGAGACAAATTTGCCACCAGAGTCACTATGAACAATATATTTCGTGCTCAAAATTCGCTTTCTGGCCGGTGACAAGGATTGTGTCACTTTTTGTAACTTTTCATCCCTAGTTTTTATTATTATTTAATACTCCTTAAATAAAAATCGTCATTTTTATAAAAGATGTGTCTCAACCTTGAGAGTTCAAATCAAAAAATTACATGGTGTTCCAAACAAAACCGCCATTTGGTCATTTTTTAGTGAAAATTTTCCAAAAAAAATTTTTTGACCAAATGGCGGAAACACCTTATATTTTACCTAATTTTTGGATTTCATGAGTCCAAAAATGCATTTGTAAAATTTTATATTGACTATTGTTAGCCATTCTTGTGCAAGCTTATTTGCCTTTTCGATTAAAAATCTTCCAATTTCCTCTTCAATTTTCCAGGGTTTCGCAACTTTTTTTAGTACCTGGTTGTATATAAAAAATATAGTCTTCTAGAGGTTTATTTTAAAAAGTCACCTATATGTGTCATTTGTCTCTCTCTCTCTACTTCTTTTACAAATGTATTATCGTTGTGTTTTTGATAAAGTTTGTTAATAAATGGTGCAGATTCTATTTAGACCTTAATTATAAATGACATATTGACTTCTGGAGAGTCATCAGATCGATTATACATAACACAGTGGTCAAAAATAGTGCCAAAAGTTGAGAGAAAAAGCGAAAAACTTGGTGTTTTTCGACTAAAATTAATGACTGTTCTTGACTATGCCGAATCTCATTTTCAACCGTTTTTGGACAAATTTGAAAAATTCGAGAAAAATCGATTTTTCCCAATGGTCCCCCAAGGGCAGCAGGGGTGTCAGATTTTAAAATTCGCATTAATTGAGTTCAAGTTGGGCCGTAAAAGTAACGAATTTTCGAAAAGTTTCTTCACGAACCCCCTGCTGAAATTTTTTCCTGGAGTCACTTTTTTGATCCCCAGAAGTTTTTACCTGGAAAATTCGATGATTAGCGTTCCAATTTATACGTATATAGGGTAATTTCCGAGCGAAAAATACGAATCCAAGCTTAATTTCCCGGTAGGAAATTTTCCTGGCGTACTTTTCCCTTACCGAACGCTAAGCGAAAAAATGATGAATTTTGATGAAAATTGTGAACTTTTTTCAAGTGAAAATTAGATAAATTTTGGAAAATTTCTCGAAAAAATCGGGCGGGAATTGCTATAGGAAATTTCTCGAATCGGGAATGATCATCGGGATTCCTGAAATGGCTATCTTCGGGAAAAAAATTGTCGAGAATTCAGATTCAGGAAGCGGGAAAAATTTTCCTTTCAACCCTACTTTTGACCACATGAAAAACATAACTTAATGTAGTCGAAAAATTTTTTGCTACCACGGAACTTTNGCGGGAAAAATTTTCCTTTCAACCCTACTTTTGACCACATGAAAAACATAACTTAATGTAGTCGAAAAATTTTTTGCTACCACGGAACTTTCTATTGAATCAGGCAATGTATACATTAAAACGAAAAGAAACGTGGATCATTATATAGCTTTTTTATGCATCCCTGCGTGGTCGTGTGGCGGGAAAATCAGGATTAGTTAGTAGTTAGTCCTTATTTAGTTCTAATCCTGATTTTCCCGCCATACGACTACGCAGGGATGCATCAAAAAGCTACATGGATCCATTTTTCTTTTCGTTTTAATGTACACATTGCCTGATTCAACAAAAAGTTGCGTGTTAGCCAAAAAATTTCGACTATATCTTAAGATTGTGACTGAGAGCCATTAATAACAACTTCACTTTGAGGCGTTTCATTGCCTTCATTTCTAATCGCCTCTTGAAGTGCTAATAATTCTTGACGTAATTTTTCATTCGTTTCTTCAAGCTGTTCAACTTCTTGGTTGAGTTGTTCTACATCCTTATTCCGTTCTTGGATTTGTTCAATAGACTTTTTGAGAATTTGTGCCCGAGAAGCCTAAAAATTGGCTAGATAGTCTTTAAAGGACCAGCCCAGTGGAAAAAAAGTTGCCAAATTTTGTTGATATTCAGAAAGTTCATGAAAAGTGGAGCATTTTTGTTTTTACGGCCTGTTCTGAATCATTGTAGTTTTCGGGATAATTGCGTTTGAAATTTTGAATTTGTATACATGTTTTCGTTGTAATACACAAACTTTTTTGAATCTTTAATCGATTTTTGTAAATTTTCATAAAATGAACATTATAGCTATAATTTTTTATAGCTGAATGAGACGAACAAAATGACACCAAAATTACCCAATTTGAAAATTGTTTTGGATTATTGAAACGAAAATTCTGATTCATGTTTTCGTTTCAATAACCCAAAACAATTTTCAAATTGGATAATTTTTGTGTCATTTTGTTCATCTTATTTAGCTATAAAAAATTATAGCTATAATGTTCATTTTATGAAAATTTAAAATCGATGCAAAAATCGACTGAAAAATTCAAAAAATTTTGTGTACAACTAAAACATGTACACAAATTCAAAATTTCAAACGCAATTATCTTGAAAACTACAACGATTCAAAACAGCACTAGGACCCTCGTTACGACGCGAATTCACGACCGTTCGTTACGGCCTCTCGTTACAGAAATCGCTTGTTACAACCTGTCAGGAATGTGCCAGGATTTCAAAAATGGGGAGGGGGAAATCATAATCAACTTTTTAATTTTTGTGTATGAAAAAATTGAATTTTTAGAGTTTCTGTAACGAGAGATCCGTAACGAGAGGTCGTGATGAGTGTGCTCGGTAAGCGCCCGTAACCGTAACGAGGGTCCTAGTGCCTTCAAAATATGCCGTAAAAACAAAAAATGCTCCATTTTTCATGAACTTTTCGAATATCAACAAAAGTGGCAACTTTTTCCCACTGGCCTGGTCCTTTAAAAAATATAAAACGCACTCGCTCACTGTTAAAGTTTGGTATTTCATCCTTTAATGAAGTATACATATCTTTTATATTATCCCGACGACGACGCTCTAAAGCATTGTGCTGTGCACGCGCATGCCGTTTCGAATCACTCAGATTTGGGTCATTTGAGCCTAGGGCACTTTGTGAATTACCGGATTCTTCAACATCTATCTGAAAAATAATTTTTTTGCAACACAACTCACATTTTTCGAAATTTCTATGTTTGGTCATATACAAGGGGGGGGCAAAAGTTCAATTTTTCCTTGGCGAGAACTTTTACCCCTTACGCGAGGACTTTTTGCCCCCTTGTACTTTTGACCGCTACCGTGTAGCTCAACATGTATAACAAAACACTGACCTCAATATCACTATAATCATTGTCACTCATAATTCAAGATTTGAATGCAGAAAATTATAGTCGAAAAATCAACTTCGAACTTTGATAACAAAAATATTCTAATTAGATCGATTTTTCAACAAAAAAACATATTCTGCACGAATATCAGATATAAAAGTTTAATCAAGTTTGAAAAATGAAACGAAATTTTAGGGTAATGTCTTGGCATTTTGTTCTCCTTAAAATTGTAAAAATTTGCATTAAAAGTTTCAAAAAAGAAAAGTAAATTGCTCTAGGATTTTTCGAAACGGATTTTTTGGCGGACCAGTGGGGACCTATCGCGAACAAGTGCCGTAGCTTTTTTGAGGCCTCTTGGACCCGCCCCCACGGCGGCCCAAAACATGCAAAAAGTGGAAACACATATTAAATTTCCTTAAATTTTTGGCTAGGGTAGAGTTTACCCCACACCTCAAAATGACATGGGACCGCTTTAAATCGGTTGAAAACAGCTCGAAAACAATGAAAACCCACCCCAAAAACGGAACCGAGTTGTTTTTCGCCATTTTTGGGGTACCCCAAAGATGGTCTATACAATGAAACCTCGTTAATTGGACCCCCCCCCCTCCCCTAGAGTGGGTCCAATTGGATACCCCAAAAATGGCGAAAAATAAGTCGGTTCCATCTTTGGGGTGGTTTTTCATCGTTTTCGAGCCGTTTTCAACCGATTTAAAGCGGTCCTGTGTCATTTTGAGGTGTGAGTTAAACCCCATCCTTACCCAATTTTTTATTATTTTATAACCATTTTCCTACGACTAACTTCATATTTGAGGCCTGAAAGTCATTTTTTGCAGAAACAATCTCGTAAATCGATCACCTCACCCTGGGTACGTTAACAACTATGGGCCTAGCCTCCGGTAACCGGCCCCTTTTTCGACCCATGCGTCGGAGCTCTTACGACACTGTCGCCGACCCTTAACTTTATTATTGGGAAACCACTCGTTTTTTCTAATCTTTGATATAACATCTTTAAAATTTATATGTTTTATTTGAAAATCGACGCCTAAGCGCATGAAAACGATCCTAAGCTCAATAAATCTACCTGTCTAAGCCTTAGACCTAAACCTAAGCTCTAAAATTGATACCTAAGCTTAGGCGTCGATTTGATGCGCTTAGGCCTAGGTCTAAAGCTTAGGCAGGTGGGTTTCTTGGGTTAGGCATCGCTTTCATGCTCTTAAGCATCATTTTCATGCTCATAGCGTCAATTTTCAGATAAAACGGTAATATATATACCTCATTTTATAGGGAAAATGGATGCTTCAACAACTCAATCTAATAAAGTCCATCGAGGTAATAATAAATTTTTGTTTTTTGTGATGTTTAAATTGTTTAAGCTAAAAAGAAGGGACGTAAAGTTAAAGGAAAAATCGAGAAAAATAAAGGCAACAACCCCAAAGCGTTTACATTCAAATCTTCTGTTAAAGCTAGGAAAGCTATAAAAAGGTATGGCTTTGAAACCTTGCATTTTTAACCCCCTAGAAAATTTTCAGAGCTGCTGATATAAGTGAGAAGAAAAAGCATATTCTTGTTGTTGACCGAACGCCGGTAGAACCTCCTCCAATTGTTGTAGCTATTGCCGGGCCTTCTAAAGTTGGAAAGAGTACATTAATGAAGTGTATTATCAAGCACTTTGTCCGACAAAATCTTACCGAAATTAAAGGCAAGTGAAAAATGCATGTAAAAATTGCATTTTTTAGACAAAAAAGCAATTTTTGACGATTTTTGGTGAAAAAATGACATTTTTATTGAAAAAAGTGAAAAAAATCGAAAAATCTTTGCCAAAAAATCGCATTTTTTGGCAAAAATTGCCCATGTAGCCAATATTGATTTCCATTTTAGGGCCTGTTTCTATTGTAGCCGGGAAAAGGAGACGGATAACTTTTATTGAAGTCAAAAATGATATTAATTGTATGATCGATGCAGCCAAAGTGGCTGATTTGGTATTTTTTCGATTTTTTTCATATTAATCATTTGTGTTTTTTCAGATCCTCCTTATGATTGATGCCTCGTTTGGTTTTGAGATGGAAACTTTTGAGCTGATAAATATTTGCCAAGTGCATGGAATGCCTAAAATTATGGGCGTGTTGAGTCATCTGGATTTGATCACCAAAAAGGATAAACTAAAAGAAACGAAGAAGATTTTAAAACATCGTTTTTGGAACGAAGTTTATAAGGTGACTGATTAATATCCGAGATGCAAATTTTTAAAAAAAGTGACCATCCTTGTCACCTGTGAAAAAATAACATTTTTAAAAAGTGAAACATTTTTGCCAAAAAATTTCATTTTTTGGCAAAAATTGCCCCTCTCATTTTTTCATGAGACTTCTCCCCCCATCAAAATTTCCAAAAAGTGGACCCCCTATCCACCTATGGTCAGAATTATCACTTGTAAATTTGTGTATCACTATTAAATTTTTTTATACTTATAAAACGCATTTTATAGGGTGCTAAATTGTTCTACCTGTCTGGAATGATAAATGAAAATTATTTGAGGAACGAAATAAAAAATTTGGTCCGGTTTATTTCTGTCATGAAATTTCATCCCATGTTATGGCGAGATGCACACCCCTATATTTTATGCGATCGAATGGAAGATTTGACTAATCCTGAGGTTAGTAATACATTTTCCTTTTGTATATCTAAATTTCTATTTTTTTCAGCTAGTTCGAGAAAACCCAAACATCGATCGTAACATCTCATTATATGGCTGGGTTCGTGGCAGCAATCTGAAAAATCACTCCGCCATTCATATCCCTGGTGTTGGTGATTTGAGAATCAAAGATGTTAGTGCATTAGAAGATCCTTGTCCGTTACCAGATAAGCTCAAGGCGAAACGGAGCTTGAACGAGAAAGAGCGGGTTATCTATGCGCCATTTAGTGGACTTGGTGGGATTGTCTACGACAAGGATGCGATTTATATTGATACCAAAGGAGCTCAATCGTTCAGTAAAAAGGTGGGAGCTACTACACAATAAGGGGGCTACCCACGTGAAATATTTTTTTGTAAAGGATAAAAACAAGCTGTGAATCCGAATTTGACATTTTTGAAGCGAAAAGTCGCAAAATAGGATTTTTGCCTAAAAACGAGGTAAAAATGTGAGGGGAATCCGAATTTGACATGTATAAAATTCCTCGAATTCAAGAAAAGTTGTATATCTCTCTTTTAGGCAAAAATCGCAGTTTTGCGACTTTTATCTTCAATACACAGGCCTTTCCTGAATCAGGGAAGCGCTTTTCGCTTTGAAAATGTTAAATTCGAATTCCCCGCATATTTTTACTCCTAGAGGGGACATTTCCGAAATTCGAATTTTTGGCCAAAATTCAATTTTTCGAAAAAATTCACTTTAATTTTTGCTATCTTTAATTTTTAGCACAAACGTGATGAATTAGTGGAAGCCCTAGAAAATGTGAAAGAAACTATTGATTCAAAAATGGGCAAGACTTCACTCCAATTGCTAGCCAACTCAGCCCCGGTTGAAGCCTCTGATGAATCTGAAGAAGAATTTTCGGACGAATCGGACTTAGAAATGGATGAAGATGAAGAAGAAAGTGAAGGCTCAGCACTTGATTCCGAGTTAGATGACGAAGATCTGAAAGATTTAAAACAACTCGAGAATGGCCCTCCTAAAAGACGACTAAAATCCATCGAAGGCTACGAATTTGTCGAGGAGAATAAGTCCGAGACCTGGTTCGGCTTGGCCGACAAAGCCGTGGATCAGTACAAAATGAAGAAACAGAAAAGGATCCTCTTGAGTCGATTGGTCTATACGGACGAGCAAGATGAAAATTTCGATGAGTCCGAATCCGAAGGAGAAAGTGCACTTGCCGGTGGCTTGTTCAAAATTTCCAGGCATGTAGATGAGGCCAAAAACAAGCGCCAACTAAAAGATCAGGAAGATGGGTTCCATTATCTTCAACCAAGCACATCGGGAAATTCATTTTTGGATGGTTTTAAAGAGATGGCTTGGACAAATGAGGAATTACGTGGTTCGATCCGTGATTGTTTTGTGACAGGAAAATGGGATGCGGATGAAGATGAGGCAAATAAATTGAAAGGTCAATATTTTTGAGAGCTGTCCTATATCTGTTTTTTGGAAATATGCAAATTTTACATAAAAAATTGAAATACCTACTTTTATAGCTATATTCGCATTGATTTTTTAGATGAGTTGGATGAGGACATTAAAGAAGAAGACGACGAAGATATGGAGCTAGATGAAGAGGATGAAGATGAAAATGATGAGAAGCCTATCAAAAAAGGTAGATCTTACATCAATTTTTTGGCCAAAACAGTCCCTATTTTAGTCTCATCTATAAAAGAAACCGAAGAGGAAGCGAATGAAAGGCGGCGGAAGAAAAAAGAAAAGCTGAAACGAATGTTTGATGCAGAATATGATGAGACGAATGAATTCTACAATTCCCTGAAAGAGGAATTTGATCAGCAAGCCAAGTTGAACAAGAGCGTTTTTGAAGATCTAGACGAATCGGTGCGCCAAGAACTCGAAGGTTTCCGATCAGGGCTCTATGTCCGCATCGAAATTTCGAACATCCCCGTGGAATTTGTGCACAATTTTGACCCGACTGCACCATATGTGATTGGTGGGCTGCTACCTGGCGAGCAGAATATTGGCTTTGTTCAAACGCGTATCAAGAAGCACCGGTGGTACGACCGAATTTTGAAGTCCCACGATCCGTTGATTATTTCGTGTGGATGGCGTCGTTTTCAGACTGTGGTGGTCTATTCGATCCAGGACCATAATATGCGGCAACGCTTTCTCAAGTATACGCCGCAAAATATGTATTGCCATGGAGTGTTCTGGGCGCCGATTGTTGCACAAAATACCGGATTTTTGGCGGTTCAGTCGTTGGATGAAAACATGGTATGTGCTGCTCCTTGTACTGTAAAAATAAAAATTTTAATACATTTTGTGTGTCTGTTAGTGGCGTAAACAGGGGAGGGGCCCGCCTCCCAAAATTCGATAAATGACAAAAAAAATTTCCTAATAGTCCCACCTTATGTTTTTGCCCAAGATTTTTTTCTAAAAACCTAATAGCCTTTATGATTTTTCATCAAAACAGTTCAAAAGTTTTGATTTTAAGCTGAAAATGCTATAAAAAATACGATTTTTGGAGAAAAAATAGCAAATTTTTGACTTTTTTTGAAAAAATATTGTCTGGTACTAAATGGGTTGGAGGAAAAAATCAAAAAATTTCGACCATGATGAAACAGAGTTGATTTTGTAGAAAAACTTCCGAATCGCCGCAAGTGGTGTCGTTTTGAACATGGATAAATCACTACAAATTGTGAAAAAACTCAAACTTGTTGGCCATCCGCATCAAGTTTTCAAGAAGACCGCTTTTATTAAGGTAGCGGATAAGCTTATAGAACCAGCCAAATTTATACGCGTATATTTTTAGGGTATGTTCAATTCATCATTAGAGGTGGCTAGATTCCAAGGCGCTGGTGTCCGCACTGTTAGTGGAATTCGCGGCATTGTGAAGAAATCTTTACGAGATCCCGAAGGTGCTTTTCGAGCCACGTTTGAGGACAAGATAAAAATGAGTGGTATGTGGAAAATTGATTTTTATGCAAATTTCGAATTTTTGCAGATATTATTTTTCTTCGTTCTTGGGCTCAAGTGCCAGTGGCTAAATTCTATGTGCCTGTGACTGACAAGCTGCTATTGTCTGGTACTAAATGGGTTGGAATGAAGACGGTTGGAAGGCTAAGACATGAAAGAGGAACCAAAGCAGAATTTAAACCGGACTCATTATATAAGGTTCTTTATTTGATGAAAAATCTGATACTACTAAGGATTAGTGAGCCCACTTAAAGTGATTTTTTAAAGCTTTTTTCATTGAAAATAACTTCTCTAGAGGTAACTTTATGCGGGAAATCGATTGCATACATTTTCGAACCTTGAAAATGCTTTCCTGACTCCGATTCAGGATATTGTATTGAAGCGAAAATGGTCAAAATTAGAAATTTTTCCATCGACAAAATATGAAAAAAAAGTTTTCATGTTTTGTCAATTCGCGCAATCGATTTCCCGCATAAAGTTTCCCCTAGAGAGGTCATTTCCAAAGAAGAAAAGCTAAAAAAAATTTTTGAAAAAAATCACGTTAAGTGAGCACGCGCTAATCCTTAGTAATATCAAAAATCGCATTTTAATCAAAAAAAATTTCAAATTTTAGGAAGTCGAACGCCGACCTTTCGTGCCTGGCGAACTAGTTATCCCGAAAAAACTCCAAAAAGAACTCCCCTACAAACTCAAGCCTAAAGCTGAACCATTTAAAAAAGATGACCGTCCGGAAATTATACGAAAGAACACAGCTGTGATCTTGGAGCCCCATGAGAGCAAAATCCATAACCTCATGGAAGTGTTGCATACGGTGAGCGAAGATCGTCGGAAGAAGGAGCGAGATGCTTTGGGTGAGAGGCAAAATAAGCACAAAAAGGAGGTCGCAAAAATCGATGCTCGCCGAATGGAAAAAATGAAAAATACGAAGAAAATGGTCTGCAGAAAGCTGTCAAAAAGAGAAAAGACAAAGTTGAGAAAGGCAATAGATTCATTAAAATAGGATAGAAACATGGTATTTCTTGTCTACTATTGTTAAATTGTTATTGATACTATTTGTTATTTGTTGAATTTGGAATAAAAAATTTTATTTGGTGCATAACTTTTTTGGTGTACATGTTAAATCGGTTTGATATTTTTTATTCATACATGTATAGTCAACAAATTTTTTGGCTACCACGAAGCTTTTTATTGAGTCAGGCAACGTTTTTTGAACAAAGATCGAATTTTGCTCGAAAAATTGAAAAAATCTTCAAAAATTTCTACTATATGCATATGTGGTGAACCTTATTGCACCGTGTTGTAACAAAACTTCAAGCGATTTTAGGGATTAAATTTTCATTTGAGTTTCAAAAACTATGTGGCTACTGAATCGCATTCAACAAGATCTCAGTTCATGGGCTCATAATTTCTTTCAAACACCTCTTTGGATTAAACATACACCAGAAGATTTAGCTGATGTTCGAAACCCTCGCTTAGAATATTCTATTTATTGGATAATAAAAAGTGCTGAAGTCAGCTCGGTTATAAGTAAGAGCAGAAAATTTTTCTGATATTTAAAAAAAAATTAGGTGGCTTGATAGTCCATCCGATCTATCGATACTACATGATACAGAAACTGACCCCGGAAACCACAACGAATAATTCGCATAAGAAAATTAGAAATGCATGTAGGAGAATGCAGGTGAGCACGAAATTTTCTTTTTGTAAAATTGTGCTCATTTCAGGGTCGCTGTCTAATAGGAGCAATATGTATAGCCCCTCTACTTTCTGTGATTTATTCAGAGTATATTAGGAAATGGACTGAAAATGAGCTCAGGAATCATTGCTATTACATTCGTAAAGATTTTAAGAATTTGAGTGTTGTAAGATTTTGATTATTGAAGCGAAAATTGTAGTAAAATGCAAATTTATAGGATCGATTCTCTATGGCTTTCGGAGTTGTTGGATGGTACTGGAAGCGGTTTCAAGGAGCGGTGGATGGGATTAATCTTGGAATTGCTGCTGGCATTTTTAATGTCAATGTGAGGAAATTATGCGAGGCGCTTATGCCTTACTCTCCACCCCCACAAAATATGAATTTGGGAAGGGGAGGGGGAGAGCAGCATTCTTTGACATATTATTAACTCATTTAATTTTAAGATCATGTCTAAATTTAACCCAATCCCAGATCTTCAAGGTCGTCTAGAACTTACAAAAGAACCGCTGTATGAAAATATTGAAGATGCAATCGCCCACAAAGATAGATTCACAAAAGCTTGGGTGGAAAACCACGGAGAGCTACCAACAAATCGAAAAATCTCTTTGAAACTTGATGATATGACCAGCATTGAGAAGTGATAAAAAAAANAAAATATTGAAGATGCAATCGCCCACAAAGATAGATTCACAAAAGCTTGGGTGGAAAACCACGGAGAGCTACCAACAAATCGAAAAATCTCTTTGAAACTTGATGATATGACCAGCATTGAGAAGTGATAAAAAAAATTTGTGAATATAGTGCATAGTTATTTTGTTGTGTATTTTTTGTTTGTGGATAAATTTATTTTTTACCTTGTATATCATTTTTTACGGCACTAGGACAATTGGCAACGACGTAAATTTCACTAGCGGACAATTGGCAAATGACAATTTTCTCCATTTCCGGTGGTTCTTTCATATTCAAGTTCCCCTTTGAAGAAAAATCGTCAAAAATTGAAAAAATCAGTATAATTCACATCTTCCATGACATAAACATTCTTGAAGATCCCGACGAGAAATTACACGAGTTCCACTTTTAGCATGGCGACGACTGTTGCGGCCGGTGCAGAAAGATTGGCACTCGATGCCTATGTTGTCATTGAAGTTCTCTACTTCGCGTTCGAAACTTGTTGATAATCAGTTGACGCGATCAGCATGAGGATAAGTTGACTTCTCTAGTTGACAGTTGAAGAGCTTCTTGGTTGAAACGATGAATTTCTTCCATATGCACGTCCTTTTATAGTTGTTCCTAAATTCGCATAATTTGAACAAAAAGTCGAGTTAGTATATAGAGCAGCGATTCTAGAAGGATGATCCTGTTTCGAGACCATTAAGTTAGAACACTGTTTATTGTTAGCCGAATGATCACAACTATTCTCAATTTGTTGTTTGCTGGGATTCTAAATAGCTTCATTATTACATTAGTTCTTGCGATGTGTGAGTGTCATGGTCGAAAGAAAATGGTAGGCATACACTAAAGAAAAATCAACAAGATTTTTAAAGAAGTTGAATGAAGGATTTTTGGCACTAGTACGGCGATTACCAGCGTCGTAATTTTGGTCCAAATTGGGGGGGGGGACGGATTTTTGATTTGTTCTAGATTTTGTTGAAGAAGCAAAAGTTAACGAGACAATGCAAAGTTACAGTTACGGGACAGCTAATAGCTTCACTTGGTGAAAGATAGAAGATTGTTTAATACACTCCTGTGCAAAAATATAAATCCACTCGTTTTTTTGGGTTTTCGGCCCTTAAAATTGAAAAGAAGATTCGGAACCTTTTTTAATTGAAAGATTATAAACTAAAAAGGTATGTTTAACAAAAAAAAAATCGTTTCGACAGCAAAAAATATAAATTTTTACCGAAAACCACCGTTTTTTCAACTGTGCAAAAATATAAATCCACCCCAGAACTAAGTAGGGAAAAGGTTTTGGCTCAATTTCTTTTTTCAGAATTTGGTTTTTGGGTCCCCTGAGTACGATAAAACCAAGAGAAGTAGTAGTAGAAGTATAGGGGGCAAAAGAAACGGGAATTTGGTCCAAACAAATATTTTTGGACCAAATTCCCGTTACTTTTGGACCAATTCCCGTTTCTTTTGGCCCCCTATACAGGGTGGCCAAAAAAACCGGATTTTTCGAGCAATTTTTTGCAAAAAAAATTTTTTTTAATTTTTGCAATAATGACTTTTCTAGGGGTAATTTTATGCGAAAAATCGATTGCGCGCATTCCCGAAGCGTGAAAACGCTTCCTTGACCCTGATTCAGAGGAAAAAAACCAAAATTTTTCGATTTTCGCTTCAATACACCCACCATTTTCCCTGAATCAGGGTCAAGGAATCGTTTTCACGCTTCGGGAATGCGCGCAATCGATTTTTCGCATAAAATTACCCCTAGAAAAGTCATTTTTGCAAAAATTAAAAAAAATTTTTTTTGCAAAAAATTGCTCGAAAAATCGCAAAAGTACGGTTTTTTTAGCCACCCTGTATAATTTTTTCATATGATTATAACTTAAGGTCCTTTAAAAGATAACCTCCACAAGTTATATATCAGTTTAAAGCCTATACTTAGACAATATTTATAGCGTTAATAATTTACCGAAAAAATTTATCTGAAAAATTTTAACCCCTAGAGGATGTGAGACGGTACACAGTCTCGAGGGGCTGCATACCGTTTAGAAATTTTTGGGATTATAACAAATTATGGATTCCGAAATTCTTTCGATTACGACACATTTCTAATCTCAACTTAAACATCCCACAAAAACTCAACTCTAAAAATAACTTTTATGCTTATTATGAAATTCTAAGTTTCTGGGTATGGAACTCATTAAACCGTCGTCACATGCACAATTCATTTTTAGCCGAGGAATGGAACAACAAATTCTCAACAACGACTAATATAAATTAATGAAATGTCAGTTTATTAGCAAGAAAATTCCTTAATTAATGCGCCTCGTAATGACAACCAGGAGTTAGACTTGGACAAGTCATATACTTAAACTAATTCAAAACATGAAGCTTAGACATTATAACATTCAAATTTGAGATAGAAACTTTTCAAGTTAAATTCACGGTGCAGTAGCGTAGACACGGGGGGGGGGGGGGGGGCCCCCTATTCTTGAACAAATTAAATTTTTTTCGTAAGGATCCCCCTGTTTTTTTCCGATTTTGAAAAATTTTGAAAAAAAATTTTTTAATTTCCAACCGCGAATAGCTTCAACATAGTTATTATGCCGCGAATGGCCCTCTTCTAAATTACCCCGCGCATTGTTTTCACTAGGTGTGAGAAAATTAATGGCGCCGGTTTCACATAGGTAATTGGATAGGGCTAATTAATATTTACTTTGTTGCTCAAATATAGCCTTCAGAATGAGAAGCACCTCTATGAATTCACCTAAAATAATGTCAACATTCCTGTGAACCTTTAAAATTTATTACAAGCAAGAGACGTCGATGAGTTCCAATTCCAAAATTAGTATTAGTCAAAGAGGAAAACAATATTTTGGAACTTTAAAATATGTTATACCTTTTTGAAAATGGAGTTAAAAATATTTGATGAAATTATTTATTAATCTTACTAATGGAGATTATAGATTGCTATAGAAGATTAATTACAGTAAGTGGAATAATATTTATTACTGAAAATAGTCATATTTGATTTTTTGGAATGTACCAATTAACACAAATTAGATCAAATCGTATGACAATTTGCACAATTTTCTGATAAAAATAGACTTATAAATTAAATAGAAAGCTTCGTTCAATCCTACAATCTAGACATGGAACTCCAAACTTGTGCCAAAAGTTGAGACATGTCAAAATCAAGTGAGATTTAAAAAAACAAGTCAGATTTAAAAAAATAAAAAACCGTAACTTTGTTCTGCAATTTACTATGAGTATTTTGACACTAAGATCACGAAAAATGGCTTTGTCTATAAAAAGTTATTAGCCTCGGAAATTTAAAAATTACAAAAAACTTCAAGTGAATTTTAAAAAATAACAAATCGACTATGGCTAAAAAATCCAGCGTATTGACCCCCGAAATTCACCTCTCTTGCATTTTAGCCGAGAATTATTTCATTTCAAGGCAGCCTGAAAAAAATAAACTGAAAACACTANCCAGCGTATTGACCCCCGAAATTCACCTCTCTTGCATTTTAGCCGAGAATTATTTCATTTCAAGGCAGCCTGAAAAAAATAAACTGAAAACACTAATAGATATGCAGTATTATGCACAATTTTACAGTATTTGGAAATTTCTAAGTGCCCAGAATAAATTTTTTTCGAAAAAAATCCAGCGTATTGACCTCCACAATTTACCTCTCTTGCATTTTATCCGAGAATTATTTCATTTCAAGGCACCCTGAAAAAAATAAACTGAAAATAATGGATATGCAATCTCAGTTCCGCAACGGCACACCGTGTCAAAGATACAAAATCAGACGATTTACACTGAAAAATTTTTCAGTTGTCCTGTGACTTTTTGTATCTGTTCCGTAACTTTTTGCTGTATATTTCACAATATTTATTTCGATAAAACATTATAAAACCCGAATAAACTATAAAAATAGACTATCATTCAAAATGAACTAGAAAATGGATAAAGAAACATATAATAGTCAAAATATTAATATACTGCCTAAGATTCCAATTCTTATGGAGCGTTGACGATTCGCAAAGTGTTCGTGGATCCGGCACCTTCACGCCAACCAGTAATAACAATCAAGAAGTCTCCTTTGTGAATAAAGCCACGGTTCTTTCCAACATGCATTCCATAGCTAATACGATCATCAACATCGGTCGGCCAATCAGGGTGCTTGTCTTCTTTAGTATAGACTAATGGAAACACGCCGCGGTACAAATGCATTTGACGTGCAGCTTGTGGGAATCGAGTAACTGCGATAATTGGAACAGATGGGCGATAGCGGGCACAGAGCATAGCTGATCTGAAAAAGCCGATAAATAGTAAAAAAATATCAAATTTTTTCATTTTCATACTTTCCAGTTGTAGTCGTCATTATAATCGCTGCTGCACCACAAGATTTTGCAGCCGAAGTTGCAGCGATAGCAATGGTATGTGTTGTGTTCGTAGGCTTTGGAGTTAAGCGAAGCATCTCTTCAAAGAAGCCTTGTTCATAAATTGCCGCTTCAGCTTCTTTGCAAATCTAAAATTGAATTTCAAACAATTTGAATACTTTTTTAGTTTTCTCAACTAAATTTGGTGGAAGTCAAAGTTTCTTTCCCAGCTCCTTTTTTTGAGCTGAAAATTTTGAAATTTGCATAATTTTAAATTCAAAAAGGTGGGGCCACACAAGTTCTTATAATAATCTGAGTCGCAAAAATTTTTACATAATGCATAATCTTGAGTGTCTCAATAGGATAGTCTCCTTTAGCAGTTTCTCCACTAAGCATAACACAATCAGCACCGTCCAAAACAGCGTTGGCAACATCACTGCCTTCGGCACGAGTTGGTCTAGGCTTCTTAACCATAGATTCTAACATTTGAGTTGCACAAATTACAGGTTTTCCAGCTAAGTTACATTTCGCAATAAGCATCTTTTGCGCCAAGAACACCTAAGAAAAAAAATCAAATTTTTTTAACCCAATAGAACACAAAATTTTAAAGTACCTTTTCTGCAGGAATTTCAATACCAAGATCACCACGTGCGACCATAACTCCATCGGATTCAGCAATAATTTCATCAGCATTATCACAACCTTCTTGATTTTCAATCTTTGCGATGATTTTAATGTTCTTTCCTTCTTCTCCAAGGATTTTTCGAATCGTTTTTATTCCGTCTGCGTTTCGGATAAAAGATGCGAAAATCATGTCAACTCCCTAAAATATTTCAATGTAGATCCAATTTCAATCTCCCAATGTCATATTTAACGCAGTGATGTTATGTATAGGAACCATGGTTCTGATTCCAGAACCGTTTCCTAACGGTTCCAAAGCATGAAACCGAAACGTTAGAGATCGGTTCCTTGGAACTGGAACCGGAAACCTTTCCCAAATGTGATATACCAAAATGTAATGAAATAGACACAAAAATTTTCATGAAACTTTAAGAATTTTCTTTCAAAATTCATATTTTTAACAAATTCATTATTATTTTTTATAAAAATGTAGAAATTGAATAAAAAATTTTCAAAAAATCTTAAGGGACAAGTCAACATTTGGGGAGTTGATGCCATGTGATAGAGCAATTGTTAGCATTTTTTGCTTTTACGCACATCTTGAAAATCTAACCGTGAAAAGTTATAAGCGAAACAAAATTAGCACTTATTCAGAATGCCTCTGTGGACCCACTGTAGAGGGTATTTCGAATAAGATACCAATATCATCTTATTCGAAATGCCCCCTCTGTGGGCCTACGGGAGGCATTCCGGGTAAGTGTCGAAAAATCGAACGTATCTACAAAATATTAGCGACTAACGGGTCATTTAATTACTGTTACGTACTTCCGCAACACCAAATTTCAGATCTTGAATATCTTTCTCCGAAACGGCTGGTAAATCCACTGGAGTTCCTGGTAAATTTACACCTTTTCGACTTCCGAGCATACCACCATTTTCAACCTTACATATCACAGCATCATCCTCTATAAAAATCCAAAATTATTTTTTCTCAAACTAGCAGAATTGCAAAAATGGAGTTGTAAATTTTTTATAAATAAAAATAATTTGTAAACTAAAATTTCAGAGTATTTAGAGTAAATTTTCCTCAATTTCCATAATCTCAAATACACTACATCAAACTTACGGGTTTCTTCCACAACAAGCGAAATAAGTCCATCATCAACAAAAATTCTCGAGCCGACTGAAACCACTTTAGGCAAATTCTTATAATCCACATAAAGATTCACTGAAGTGCCGGAATTTTCGACGTGTGGATCTGTTGTAAGTCGAATGGATGCATCTTTAACAAGTTCGACTTCAGCTGAACCTCCCTAAAAAATACACAATTTTACATGTCTAAGTTACAAAACTTACTCCAGCTAGCAAGCCGGTGCGAATTTCCGGACCTTTGGTATCCAAAGCAATAGCAACAACTCTTGGCTCACTGAAACTAGCAGCGGCTTNCTAAGTTACAAAACTTACTCCAGCTAGCAAGCCGGTGCGAATTTCCGGACCTTTGGTATCCAAAGCAATAGCAACAACTCTTGGCTCACTGAAACTAGCAGCGGCTTGACGCACATTAGCGATTGTTCCAGCGTGATACTAAAAATACGATTTATGATAAGATCAGAACATCCTACTTCATGTGAACCATGACTAAAATTCATGCGTGCAACATTCATGCCATTTGCAATCATTGATTGAAGCATTTCTACAGAGCGACATGCCGGACCAATAGTACAAATAATTCCAGTCTTTCGAACCAAATGTGGAGGATCTCGGACATTTAAACGGCATAAATGCTCAATATAGGTGGCAGCTGGAGCGGCCAAACGTTGTTCTTGTCTAAAAATCACATTCATCGTGTTTGAATAAAGTGATTCACTTGTTGAGATAAATATAAAAAGGGTTCTTCAAATGGAAAATATTTCCTTTAAAATTGAGATAGACGTAAACAGATTAACAAGAAGGATTTTTTCATGTTGATGAATAGTTTTAATGCAATAAAAGTTCCTATTTTAAAGAAATATTTTGATAAAAATCCAAAGTTAGACGTTAAAAACTATAATCTGTATATCTTATAATTTTCTACAATAATGTCTTTCAATTTCGCTCACTTAATTTTTACAATTCATAAATATTTAAATCATACTTATGTTCATCAGACGCACTTTCAACCTCTGCTTTAAATCGAGCTTCGGCTTCTCCTGAAGCCATAATTTAATAGCACAAATTTCGAAATTCAGCCAATATATACTTTCCTGCTACAAAAATGATGCAACAAGTCAGAAAATTTGCATAAAGAATAGCTAAACCAATACAGAACTAATTGTATAAAATAGTGAATTTCCAAATGAGTTGATTTTTCAATACACAATTACTTTGTTCTTTGAAATATTACAAAAGCAGTTGTTCGAAGTAACTCAAAGTAAGGTCAAATTGAAAATCAAGATAAGGGAAAAAGGCCGCAAGCAAATAATAGCTAGAGAGCAAAAGAAAAACAAGCTGACGGCGATAAATGAGCTGGAAAGCCTAGTGACAGATGCATACTCTCGCGAGATTCAGAGAAATTAATCGATAGTGAGGCAAAAAATAAAAAAAGGTATAAGTTAAGAATATGGGTGTGTAGAGATTTCGTCTCAAAAGTTGCTTTAATTGAGTTGACTTGATGAGTTATGAATAAAAAATTCAAAAAAATTAAGCTCGAATATTTTTGGGTCATTTTGAGGGGTCCAAACTGATCTATTTAAAGGGTTTTTAATGCATAAAACCTAATAAAAGCGGCGTAAACTCGATTTTTTTAAAATTTTAGTTGTTTCTTTTTGATTTTTCGGCACCGTATTGGGGATGGGTAAAAACAATCAACTTACACAAAATAATCACCGGCACGTTCATCAGCAATAGTCATCTTTCGAACCAATTTCGGGGCATGCGAGTGACTCGGAACAATATTATCTGGAGGTATGCCACCAGGCAAAGATGGCGAACGAGATGATGCTGGTGGACGTAATGGAATACTTGCAGGATCGTTCTTCGTATCCTAAAAATCTCAAAATTACGATTAAAAATTCAATTTTTCTCATGGGAATTAAAAAACCTCAAAACTCACGCCATTCCTTGGCAATATCAGAAATGATAAACAAACGAGTGAAAAACTAACCCCAGTCAAAGTACTAATCACTTTTTCTTCCACTTGTAATATTTTCTCACCAACTTGCTCAACGACTTTTTCCATATTTCCCAAAATCTAAACACCCCGTGTTAAATAGTGCTAGAGATAATTTATTTAAGTTAGAGACCGCCACGTGAAAAAAACATTCGAAATTTTTTGCTAAAAGTATCCAAAATGAGTATAGAAATTTGAGCGGGTCACCTGTACCCTCTGATAATTTAAAAAAATGATGGTCTCTAATTTAAGCAGCAAGAAATATTGCAATTTTAATCAAATTTTACGCTATAAAAATTGTTGGGCTACAATCTATCTATGATTTTCCTATTTAAAACGCAAAATATTGGCCAAAAATTTTAGCTAAGCTATCAAAAATGTCTTGACCGAAAAGTCAATATAAAAAGCCGTTCATAAGGGTCAATTTTTTCCGAAAAACCGTAAAAAAGAGTTCAATTTGAAAGACAGCTCTCTACTCGACAGGCGTGTGCCAATCAATCGATATCGTTCAATAATAGACCTAACATGTTGTTTATTTTGAAATTAGAGTGGGAAATGCATTTTTTTTACTCGGCTGCGGAAATTTTCATCCAAACATATTCTGAAAAAAATTGCTGTGAGAATTTTGATGTGTTGTGTCCGGTATTTTCCTATAATTTTTATAGGCATCTCCGCTAATTTCAAAAAAACACACGTTATTTCCAGACACCCTATATAGGATCTTATATATCTTCCTATATTTTGTATATCTTCACCATGTATAGGAAGATATATAAAAAACTTTAAAATAAAAAAAGAAAAAATCCAAATTTTACCTGGCTCATTTTGAATAGTTTTTCACAAAAGAACACTAACTTTACAATCTAAAAAACGAAAAGACGGAATAATGTTATATAACGTCTTATAAATAAATTTTCAAGTAATTTTGCATGAATTAAACACGTGAAAATCATACAATATTCCGTTAAAATATGGCATAACGATAAAAATGAAGGCCACTCGAAAAGCAGAGGAAAACGCGAAGACATCCGACCGATCAGCACATTCATATTCGCAAAAATAAGCAGGGAAGAGTGAGGATATTTTTTCATTCCTAACTTCTGACCTCGCTCTTTGGCTTGGTGCACAACAACCTAACTGTTGAGCATAGACAATCATTTGGTTTAAAAAAGAAGATCTCTTGCGATAATGTAATTTTGTGATAGATTTGAAAATGAAAAAATAAAAATATTTTTCACTTTTGGGCTGTTTAGAAAGGTAAACAATACACAGAGTACAAATGATGGAAAACGTGTTTGATTTTCGGTTTGTAAAAGATGATAAGTATAAGAGTCACATGAGAAAAAAATAGTATTAAATTGTAAGAATCGAATTAGAAAATACACATGAACAATTTCATGAAGCCCTCACGGTTTATTTTTATGCCCACGGCGGCCTAAAATTGTCAAAAACTTGAGTCACATATAAAGTGCCACAAATCACATTCATTGCTGTGCAAAAATAAAACAAAAAATTTCATAGGGCCCTTAATTTCTAGAAGCGATCTTATGCCCTAGAATGGATATATAAGGGAAGACTATCACATCTCTATGGATATTAAATGTATTGAGATAATTTTTGTTTCTAAAATTTCTAAGAGCGCTAAAAAAATCTTTACATGATTGTATCGAAATTTTTTCACCGGACACGAATTATATTTTTTTTAAACACTTGAAAATACCCAATTTTCCAAACGTTATCTTTTTATGAACACCTTCAATTTTCGTTATCAAATGCTCAAACGATATGGAATGATCTGAAATCTTAATATTCCGAACATTTTCAGCTTAAAAACGGCCATTTTCGAAAAATTTCGCGCCTTTTTAGTAATTTTTTCATTGACATTTGACCATTTTTAACCAAAATTTTCAATTTTCGGGTCATTTTTTGCTTAAAAACCCTTGTTTATTCTACAAAATTTTTATCACCTATCGACGCATGGAAAAAACTAACGATTTTATACATTATAAATGCATTTATCAACAAAATTTAACCTTTTTATAGGTTGTTTTTTCGGAAAATCACGAACTCAGGATTTTGAAGAAAACAGTTTTTTTAATTTTCGTTTCAATAATAAATTAATATTGAAAATCAAGCAATAAAAGTAAGAAAATTTTAATGAAAAATACGTAATTTTCAAAATGCTACTCCTCCGCCAAATTAACAGATTTTTGAGAAATTTTTTCGCAAAAACGAAGAGGAAGTCTAGCTCTACAACACCAAGGTCTCCGATTTTGCAAATTTTGCTTTTTTCGTGAATAAAATGCCCTTCAAAAAATAGTACTAAGTAGTAACATGTTTTTCACGAAAAAAAGTAAAATTTGCTAAATCGGAGACCTTGGTGTTGTAGAGCTAGACTTCCTCTTCATTTTTGCGAAAAAATTTCTCAAAAATTTTCGGCAAAATTTTTTGGGTCACTTTAAAGGGGTCCAAAATATTTTTAACGTTTTTCCTTTGTAACAAGGCTGAAATTTGTTTGAATTTAAAATTATGCCTCTGTGGTGCAGTTGCGAAGCCGTCGGCTGTTCACCACAATGCACATCAGACCAAAAATAAAAAATTTGAAATCGAAAAATCTGAATTCTGGGAACGATTATTTGGGTCCTGAATATGATAATTGTAAAAAAAATTTTAAACTTTTTCTATTCACCCGACGTGTTATGTCAAAAAAGGGGTTTTTTTCCTTTGGAACATCACTATACTTTAAGTATCTAGATTTTAAGCCTCTGTAGTGCAGTGGTGAAGCCTTTGGCCTTTGCACTACAATGGAGCCTGGTTCGACTCCCAGCTTCGTGATAAATTTTTTGCTCAAAAAAATTTTTTTTTGGTTTTTTGAAAATCTAATCAAAAGTTGCAGGATTTAAAGCTGTTTAGGGGGGGGGATATAAATTATTGTGATCTTATGCTGCATATCAACAGGGTGGGCATCCCCTGGAGCAGTCGGGGAGTATCATCCTATGACTACAGTGCATTTTTGTGAAGAGGTCCCTTTTATACCCCTATAAAAAATTGA
>OZJO01018014.1:0-27933 GCA_900406225.1 Acrobeloides nanus | reverse complement strand
ATTAGCCCAGCTCATATCTATCGTTTGATTGCCGATTATTACCACCCGGATGATTTTTATAATGTTGATTAATTTTTTGTTTTTTGTTAACAAGATTTTATTTGCTATTGTATTTGTTGTTATTATTCAGTAGCATAGACAAGAATTTTCAAAAAAAATTTTCAGTTCCACTCCAAAACATCTAAAATGTCGTTTTTTGGGTAGAATACCCATAATTTTGGGTTAAATTTTGAAAAAATAAAAATTTCAACTTAACCTTTTTGATATAGCTCCACTTTTAGAAAAATGACTCCTCTCTATAATTGTTTATTTTGGCGCTATTTTCAACCGGATTGGAACCAAAATAGAAATTCTAGGGGAAATAATTGTTCTAAAAATGGAACTATATCAAAGGGGTTAAGTTGAAATTTTTTATTTTTTCAAAATTTAACCCAAAAACGATATTTCAGATGTTTTGAAGTGAAATTGAAAGATTTTTTTGAACAAATTCCTGGGTACGCCACTGTTATTAATCCTTTTAATGGACGCTTGTATTTTTATTGTGGTCTCTAAATATGCATTATATTCTTATTCGATTTTTTAGTTTTTGTTATAAAATGAGCCAAAATCATAAAGAGCCGGAAGAGATTGATTTAACGATTGATAGTGATGAGAAAGATACCGATGATGGTTAGCGTTTAAAATAAGTTTCCCAGAGGGAATACTAAATTTTTTTTTGCTTATTTTACAAAACATTGTGGCAATCGTTTCCGTGGTTGAACATCAAATCGGTATTGTTTTAGTTGAGATATGAGTTCAAAAGCCCAGTTTGTAAGTTAAAGCATTGCCATCACTCCACATGTGATCAGTAGGAGATTGTGTATTTATTCTCATCATACTCAGGCATTTATTGACACGTCCATTTGCTGCTATCCAGATTTCTAGATGCATTTGTGAAGCGGCTAAATCTAAAATATCATTTTTAAAACGCTGTGCCATGTTCATATAATCGAGTCAAGTAAATTTAATTGGATTGAAATGAGCATTATTAACCCTTAAAATACGATTTGGAACAAACCCGTAAATGATTCATCTTAACGAGTTCTATCAGAAAACTATAGTGAAAATTTTTTAAGTGCGCTTAGACTCCCCCTTGCCAATCTATGATGTATAAATATAGAGCATAGAAAATCCATGTCAATAGGAGCATAATAGCTTGATAGAAGATGATCCATTTGAAGATGTCTTGATATGGTGACTCATATTTACAATGATAAAAATCAATATTCGTAATTATATTGAAAGAACCAAAGCGTTGGCTGCTTACTTGTTGGAATTGGCTAATGTCTAATTTTTTTTGTTTATGAGAAAATTTTGAAAAATGTTCCTTTTGAGAGGTAAACATACTTATTTTTAAAATTCAGATTAAAGTCCATTTTTCCTAAGCCTTCAAAATCTCTGCCTTTAAAATCGTACGATTTTGATTTTTTAGTCTCCAAAGTAAGGATAGTTTATGTGTTCAATCGTCTTTACGCCAAGACGATTTTTGTGGGTTAAATGAAGAAGGGTGTTGAAGAAAGGCGAGACTTAAAGGTATGCTATAATCTGATAGTTAAACACAAATTTTATCATTTTGAAACACAACATAAGATCTAAGAAAAAATTAACTGTTAATGTACATTTACACAAGTCAAGCACAATTTTTAAATCTAGACCAATTTAAAAAGTAAAAAATATCATCACAACATAAATTCAGCACAATGCTTCATCTATGTAGCCATGAAATTTTTCTTCAAGTTCTACAAAAGTCGGCCTTTCTTTTAAATTCTCTCTCCAACAAGAAAGCATAATTTCATACAGACCAACATCCATGTTATTTGGGAGTTCCAAACGAGCTCCAGACTTGAGAAACATCACCAATTTATCATTATTCATTGTCGCATAAGGGATTCCTCCAAATGTAAAAACTTCATACATCAAAACTCCAAAGGACCAAACATCAGATTTTTCGGAAAAGATTCTATCAATTAAAGCTTCCAATGACAGCCATTTGATAGGGAGTTTTAGAGATAAAGTTGAACGTTCAGTTAAGCTTTCATCGATCGAACAACAAAGGCCAAAATCGGAGATCTTGGCAATGGAGTTGGCAAATAGCAGCACATTTCTGGCTGCCAAATCTCGATGTACAAGACCTTTTGAGGCAATGTATTGCATTCTTAAAATTTCTGAGTCGTATAAAAAAATGAATAAAAACTTATCTTGAATAATTTGTCGCAAAATATCCAAAAATTTCTGATATGGCATCACTTTTGCACCAGCGTCTCGGAATTCAGGCACATAATGCAATAAATCTTTTTCTGCAATTTCAAAAACCAAGCATGGAGTATCGCCAGGCAAAGCCCATCCTAACATACACATGACATTCTCATGATAGCCCATTTTCTTCATAGCATCAATTTCTTTGAACAATTGCTCCACTTCGGTTTGTCCAAAGTTATTCGTAACTTTTACGGCGACATCACAATCAACAAATTGTTGAGTTTGAACAGTTTGTTGTTGTTCATGTAGAGGCGATGGTCCAATCAAATGTCCCTTGAACACTGTAGAGCTGGCTCCTTTTCCAAAAACTTTGTCAAAATTAATGTGAATTTTTCCATGCTGTATCATCATCTCATCACTTTTGGACTTCATTTCAGCAATTTCTTCTGGCGATATGTTCATTTCTTTTAGAATTTTGTATATTTGGTCATAGCGTTTTTGTCGAGATCTTATACAATAAATCGCTATGGTAATTACAGTAATACAAATTAAAATAAATCCTCCACCACTTGAACCGATGATTAGTGGCCAATCGGGTTCCACCGTTTTATCCTTGCTAGGTACTATATACTCGGCGTAGATATTTAATACATATCCACGAAAAGTCGAATTTGAACAGACTCTTCCGTCAAATAATATTGTTAAATTTTTAGTAGCGTTAAACAATAAGATTTGATTGGCAACCGATACGTTAGATAATCCAACAGGAATTTGATCATCTGGATAAAAAATAAATGAACAGTTTTCTGGAATATCTGCAGTTATTGTTACATTATAGAAGGCCAAGCCGGAATTACAGGAGTAAAGAATTGCATCATATTGACCCCCGACTGTATCTTCATTCGGGTAGTTTGGAGACATGTCTAGTCCATAAAAAGACTTGTCAAAGGGTACCAGATTTGACGACGGATTGATAACCGTATCCACTAAAATAACTTGGAAGTAGTGTTGTTAGCAGGATTTTGCTAAGGGGTGACACTTAAAAACTTTTTCCCAATAGGAATTGGGTGTTGGGAAGCAAGCGGAATTCAAAACGAAGAATTCAATTAGAGCTCCTAATTCTCCGTAAAATTTCTAACTCTACCGGAAAAGATGACAATTGGAGTGACATTTTTTAAATCAACTTTTTGAATGTACTAGGTTATATAAAACTTTTATATTAAAAAATAATAAATTGTTAAAAATTTTTTGACTATCGTATGAAGGAATATTGGGTAGTATTTTTTCGGATCCGACTCAAATGAAGGATGACATGTCATCATTGTTATCTCATCCCATGTGGAGTTGCTTGAAAGATTTACCTTGTACCGCCAATGAAATGTAAGAAACCATCAATTGGCTGTTGGGTGGAATAATAAAAGTCATTAGTTGACCAAAAACAGGTAGCGCCCATTCTTTATAGATTATTTTAGCGAGCTTCTCATCGAAAATGAATAGAGTATTATTGTATCCCGAAACAATATAGACGGATCCATTACCATTATATTTAAATATAAATATACCTAGCACTGTATATAGTTCAGTGTCATTCTTGTGAATTGTTGGAGATACAACAGAAAGGGAACATGAGCCATTTCCTGTAGAACTCGCTTGTTTATGAATTCCTGATGTGGGAACGGGTACTATGTCAACATTATTCGTTATATTGCAGTTTCTAGCGTGGAATTCACGGATCCTTGGTACAATTACAATATTATTTGATGAACTTCCGATAAAGAATACTGTTATTTCATTTGAAGTCGAAGTAAAGCTCATTACATCAGAAGGAAACATTAGTGATCGTAAAAATTTTTTGAAACGGTGTGATTCATAAATATAAATGAAGCCTTCTGAATATTCGTCTAGATTGACTCCGTAATAAAATATATCAAATGTTCCATTGGGTTTTGTTATTATATATCGAGTAAAGTTCTTTAAAGAACTTGTTGAATTGATAGGTGCACTTTCAGTTAATACAAGAGATTAAAAATAGAATTTCTATAATTCGAATCGAAAGTTGAGTCGGAGATCAGAATTTTTAGTAGCAGAAGCAAGTGTGCATTTGAAATTCGGTTTCAAGAAGAGGTTAACTCGAACATTTTTTCAGAGCAACACTATAATTTGTAAATTACCTCAATATACCGTATTTTTTTCTCCCTTTATATTATAGAAAATAAGGTACCCAGTATTAGGGGGGTCAGAAATGTTTCTTATCCACACCCAAGTCTTTTCGAGCCAATCTTTTGAAAGCTCAGCCGCCCTCAAAAAAATCTCTCAAAACACGTTCCGAGAGAACCGAGCTTCGGATGTCACAAAAATTGTTTCATCGCTGAACGAAAATTTAGGTCGATATTCTTTAGAAATCAATGAATTTTTGTGATATACCCTTCGTATCAAAGCTCGGTTCTCTCGCGGAACTTGTTTTAAACATTAAGTCAAGACAAAAAATGGCCAACAGATTAGCATTTCTCGACCCCTAAAGCTATACTTCTTTCCCATCGAGAGCCGTTTTTGTCAAACCTTAGTCATAACTGTAGAGCTTTTCAAGTGAAAGTAAAACCTTGCTATATCTTTTTGTTCCTAGTGCCTAGATAATAGTGTTGAATCTTGACTTGACGAGGCCTGTCAGGTTAATGTTTTATTTAAGTTATATTAAAATATAAAATTTAGATTTTTCAAGTAAAAAATCAATTCAAGATTTTTTACAGATAGATAGAAAAGGCCTGTAAATTTCAAAAGCCCTAACCTAAACTTGTTTACGTGAATTAAAGGCAAACAAATGTTAATTAAACCCTGTTATCGAATATGATAAATACTATGTCTATTCTTACTTCAATATTTTTCGGCGAGTTTATAAGCAAGAATTCGATTGTCCAATGGAACATTTTTGCAGAACCATAGCCTATTGTTTGGGAAGAATTGAAATGAATGCATATCTCTGCTTCTTGGGTATAAAGAGTGTCATAATTTTTAGAAGTATTTGAGTTATAAAGCTCACTAGTATTACAATTCATTATGATAAAACGGTCCGAAGATGATAAAAAAGTGTAAATATTCACTTTCAGCAGAAATGTATAGTCATAATAATTAGGTCGTATTGTCCAGTTACAAGACATAGGCCGACAATATTCTTCATTTATCGTGGGCATTAGCAAAAAGCTTGGGTTATCATGGCTAATATCAACAAACGACCCACTACAAGTACAATTTTGTTCATCAGAAAACCGATGTGATAAAATTGCTGGTATAAACATTAAAAGTTTCAACCACAAAACAGTGTTCAACATCATAAATAAAAAGTGATAATTTAAGGGAAATGTCATAAAATAAATTAAGTACACTTATATTTTGAAATTATAGAAGCAGAGTTGAGGACCTCTATGTTACGATACCTAAATTTATGATCACGCCTTATATTATCATATTACAACCTCAAAATAACGGAACTCTTGTGAGTATAAGGATTAAACAAAATTTTACACCACTTTTGACATAGCAAGCATATTCTTCAAGATCTAGCGTGGTTTTAAATTATTCACCAATATATACAATCTTTCATAATTTCTTGTTCTTTTTTGTATATAAGTGATAATATTCTTGTTTGACCTTCAGCTTATATCATATTTTTAAAGTGATTGTCCTTTGGTTTTACTATGGGCGTTGACATAAGTAAAAAGTCACTTTTTTGGCTATAATTTTTCCTGGAAAGGTCCATTCGATATTTTTTACTTATAAATAGGGATGTATAATGGTTTTTTACAAAAGGTGGCAAAATTTTGTAAAAAAGTGGCATTTAGGTAGCTTTGGATGGGATTTAAGCTACTTAAATTTTATTTAAAAAATTACAAAAAGGTGGAGTATGGCACTATTACTTTTTTCACGTTTATATTCACGCTTACTTTTTTCACGTTTTTCACTATCACTTTTTTCACATTATAAACTATTACTTTTAAAATTTAAAAAAAATTGCGCCACCTTGTAAATTTAAAAAAATTGCCATCCTGTAAATTATTTTAAAAAATTTGCGCCAATGTGTAAATTTTCCATTGTTTTTGTTGATTTTACTTAGTTTGGTGCAATTTATTTAATTTTTCGGGAAAAAGTAACGTGAAAAAAGTAATTTTGCACAAAGTAACTTCAGTGTAAATGCGTAATGTTTTCAGAAAGGATGATCTTATAATCGGTTTTTCACGTGTATTTCAAAATGAGAAAAGTTTGAAGTCGATGTTTTATGCTTAGGGAATGCAAGCTATAGATTCCCCGCATAAAATTATCCCTATATGGGTCATTTTTATGAAAAAATCTCGGGTCTCAAATTCATTTAACAAGTCGGTTTTGGTAATCGATTTCAGGGTCATATGACCTTATATATGCTTATAAGTGTTAATTTATAAAGACGCTAGATTTACAGAAATTAATAGAGTTTTTTTTCTAGAGTTTTATATAAATTTCTAAGTTTACTGTATTCGTCTAGCATTTCTGGTAACGTAGCTCTGATACCAATTTTGTATAGCACAGTGAAAATACCGTTTATCGTCATGTTCAAGACAACATTTATACGTCTAATACTTTATTTATCTGCAAATCTATCTTTGTGCGCGACGGTATTAAACCCCATTATATATAAAGATGAGGGCTTATATGACAATGAAGAATATATTACAATTAATCATACAATCAATCATACAAACCCAGAATACATATTGACACCAACTTCGACCGAACTATATAATTCAAGCATGAAAATAA
The DNA here is from genome assembly GCA_900406225.1 of Acrobeloides nanus. Taxonomy (NCBI): domain Eukaryota; kingdom Metazoa; phylum Nematoda; class Chromadorea; order Rhabditida; family Cephalobidae; genus Acrobeloides; species Acrobeloides nanus. The sequence goes on along the minus strand of OZJO01018014.1, from coordinate 20,907 downwards.
GCTATAAGTTTCAATTTGACACGTTAAATGGGACATATGTACTACAAATTACCGGTGATCTTTGCTTACGTGAAATGGATTGGTTGCGAGTCTATGTTTGTAATACTGGAAGCATTTTGTATGATACGGCAATTTTCCATTTTCAGCACCCTGAACTATACACACAAGAAGAAGCCGTATGTATAAAATTCCTGTAAGAATCAACGTCCATGTGACAGTTTTCAATTTGTCTAGGAAATGTGTACATCCTCTAAGTTTTTGACAAGTTAAAATAAAAAAGCCGATGTGTTGTATCTTAGAATCCGATTGACTAATCTTCGATTTTTTTGCATATTCATGTTCAGCATGGTCAAAAGCCTAGAGTATTTGACATTTCCTAGGCAACTTGAAGAATTTTTGGAAACTGTACCATGGCTGGTTGAACATGGGTTGATTCTTACGAAATCGTCTTTTAGTTCTACAAGCGGATCATTTATTAAAAAATATTATTGGATAATTCATTTACTGCTTGAGCCATTAACATTTTTAAGACAGGTATCGAAAATTTTTTTAGAACTTTCTAAACTTATATATTTTTTAACGAGGGCGTACACTTTGCAACTCTATCTAAAACAAATCACTTTTTAATATTAAATTATGAAGATTTAAAAAAATCTTTTTTTATAATTTGTAGAAGAGAATTAGACGACCTTTAAAATGAGTTATTTCTTGTTGATTTAGGTTAAGCACAGGGTGGCCAAAAAAACCGCACTTTTGCGATTTTTCGAGCAATCTTTTACCAAAAAAATTTTTTTCAAAATGACCCTGTAGAGGGTTTTTCTATGCGAGAAATCGTTTGCGCGCATTGAAAATTCTTCAAAACACTTCCTTAGCCTTGAAATCGTTAAAAATTTGAAAAAAATGAAAAATTCTGATTTTTTTAACGATTTCATAGTCAAGGAAGCGTTTTGAAGATTTTTCAATGCGCGCAAACGATTTCTCGCATAGAAACCCCCCACCCCACAGGATCATTTTGAAAAAATTTAAAAAAAAATTTTTTTGGTAAAAATTGCTCGAAAAATCGCAAAAGTGCAATTTTTTTTGGCCACCCTGTATATAGCGGGATATTCATAAATCCTAAAAAACAATATTTTCGAGATAGTGCTTCAAATTGACACATCTTTAAGCTTTTATAATAAATTTTTTGCCTTATTGACCTATTTTTTCCATCTTTCAATATTCCATGAGGAAATTCTAAACATAGGAAAACCACCACTACTAATTTAGGAGGTTGAAGTTTCCAAAAACATGTCAATTCGTCTAGATAAGTTATCTAGCTATTCCATGTTAACAATATCCGCAAAGGATGGATTACCTGAAATATACTATAATGGTATCGAACCAACCATGCCTATATCTGGCTTTATCTATGTTTACAATTCGAATCTGCTTAAGAACCACATTGGAACTTATTTGTATCCAACAAATGATATCACTATACTAAGCCCTAATAGGAGCACCGTTACGCTGCTGTATATTGGTACAATGCCCAATACTATTATGATAGTATCGAGAATCCCAGAATTTCATGCAAATGGCTGCAAAGAGCCTAATAACATACTATTTTTAAATTCAACTGTTACATATAAAGAAATTACTGCACTCGATAGTGGATCTTGCATGTTCACCATTTTTGTTCCATATAGTAATAAGAAAAACTTTGCAAACCTATTGATTATAGAAGATTTGGAATATGATGGTGCTTTAAATGCATCTTTAATTGGAGGATACAATACTACATTCTTTGAATTCAATCAGAACACAAGCAACTTTTTATATACTGCACTTTTTGGTACTATGATTTCTTTCAAGATTCCAGAAAACACTACTTTAATTGGTTTGTATATAATGGAATTATTTGTATTGGATGCCTCCCAACATAGAGAAGAAGGAGACTTTTATTTTCATATAGAGTCTACACCAGACTTCTCATTTCGATCACAGATTGAATCTAATATTACGATTCAAGAAATCTATTCCGTAGATTACGCTACCATGAACTTAACTATATTTGCAGACATTCCAAAGAATTGCTACTTTACCATCTTTGATGAAAATGGGACTTATTTTAGCATAACAAACAAATCTATCAACAATCATCAGGTTTCGTTTAATAGTGTTGAATTTTTTATCGACTTTGTTAGTTACAACGACAGCGCTGAATGGACTGGGTTTTTGGTAGTAATTGAAGGACATAGAATAAGCCCTCCGAATGACACTATTATACATGTTGTACACAAATCAGGCGGATTAGAGGAATGGTTAATTATTGGGTTAAGTTCTGTTGGTTTGATCGTAGCTATTGTAGTCGTAAGTCTGACCACAAGACATCAGTTGAAAAAACGCTATAAGAAATTTGATCAATTATGCAATGTGTTAAAGGGTATGAGAATGTCGCCAGAAGAAATCATTGAAATGAAAGAAAAAAGTGACGAGTTATTAATTTTACCAAACAAAATCCACATCAATTTTGACTATAGTTTCGGTCAAGGATCAAGTTCAACTGTGTACAAAGGGCATTTAATGGGAACAGCTCCATTACATTTAATTGAGAAATCCATCGTCACACAAAGGTTTATGGATTGTGATGTAGCTGTAAAGGTCGCCACTCACTTTGGATCAGACGAAGTGGATCGACTTTTCAAAGAGATCAATGCTATGAAGAAGATTGGGTATCATGAAAATGTTATGTGTATGTTAGGATGGGCTTTGCCAGGAAACGTTCCTTGTTTGGTTTATGACATTGCTGAAATGAATGTATTAAGTTTTGCGTCAGATTTTCGCGAAAAACCCGATGATGAATTACCTTGTAAAATATTTCTATCAATTCTATGGCAAGTTTCTAGAGGTAAGAGAATCTAATGGAAAATCATGGAGCAAATAAATTTAGGTATGCAATATATTGCTTTCAAAGGCATTATTCACCGCAGCTTGTCCGCTAGAAATATCTTGTTGTTTGGCTCTACCGTTGCAAAGATCTCCAACTTCACTAACTGTTGTTTCTGCAGTAGCAGCGAAAATTTCACGGTCAAAGACTCGACTGTCCAAAAACTCTCGGCAAAATCCATGGCATTGGAATCTTTGACCGAAAAAATTTTCTCCGAAAAGTCCGATATTTGGGCATTTGGAATCTTTGCATATGAAATGTTCACATTTGGAAAAGCCCCCTATGAAGCTTTAAACGACGATGAAATTTTGGAGTTTTTAAACCAAGGGAACCGCCTAGCTCGTCCATCTAATGTCAATGACCAACTTTGTGAAATAATGATGGGTTGTTGGAATGCCAATCCAGACTCGAGGCCGACTTTTAAAGGGCTTGAAAAGACATTATTCGAAATTGTTGAAGTCCAAAATGAACTTTATGGCTATGTCCAATCCAATATTTATAGTAGTTAAAATAATGTTTTTCTAAATAAAATTTATACAGGGTGTTTTTTCGATTCCGTAAGATTTAAAAATTCTGTAACTTTTATAGAAAAATGATTTTTTTATGTGGATTTTTGCAAAATGCTAGAAGTTCGAGGGGTTTTTAGACATAATAAAAAAAATAAAATATTAAAATTCTATGCAAAAATTTTTTGCCCTGAATAGGGTTGTGAAAAGATTTTGACGGAAAAAACCGGTTTTTTCCAGATTTTGACATCAAAATCTGTCAAATTCTGTCCAAATCTGGCAAAAACCAGTTTTTTCTGTCAAATTCACAACCCTAGCCCTGAATCGAATCCGCGACTTTTGGATCCAAAAACGAGAGCTTTGCCACTGAGCTATTGATACAGGCGCAATGCGAGCACAATTTTTCATATCATATTCGAGCAACTTTTTAAAAAACCCATAATACAAACACTTTAATTTTTATTCTTCATCAATTTTATTTCTCTTTCCTTTCTAAATTTCAACATGCTTTCCACCATTTTGTAAGCATAATTCAATCCTGCCTTCTATTATGAAAAGGTGAAATCAAGGGTGCAAAAAACGGGGTGGTTGTTGTTCTTTCCTCTGCCAAAATAAATTTTTTGTTATCCTTTGTTATGAAATAACACTTATCTCCGGCTACATTCGAAAATGCTCCATTTGGACATGATGAAAATGTGAGATTGAAAAACGAAAACAAGAACATTAGATACAGAGTTTGTAAAAATGAGAAAAAGGTGATTCGTTGATTTTTAGGAGAATGTTTCAAAGGCGTTAAATGTTGTGCTGTTCATAACAACTAATCAATTTCTTATTGCTAATTGAGCTCTGACTCTATTAGACAATCAATTTCACAAAAAATCTAACTAAAAAGAAAATACTGCCAAGTATGAACTACATCTGTATCTTCTTATCTTTTATAAAAAATTTTATTACAGCTTTATTTATTCGGCAGGTTTTTTACAAATAAAGTTCCATGTCTGATTGCATAAATATGTTCCCCATGTGTCATAATATGCGACGCAGTATTGATTATTTGTAATATTGGGCTGGTTTTTACCCCAATAGCTGCAGTCAAATGGGGTGTTATCGGCCCAGGTAAAATTTTTTTTCTTTAATATTATAACTTAAGCCAATCCATAATGGATCTCCACTTTCACTTGGATATCCAATTTCTTTAAAAGAAATTAGAGTTCATTTTGGATATTGGAAAACCTTGACACTGTTGGAAAACCTTGACACTAGGAAACCTTGACCGGGAAACCTTGACCGTAAACGCCCCCCCCCCCCCCCCCCACCTTGCCAACCTATGAACTATATGTTGTGATCAGGCCGTGCCCTTATATTTAAGCCAAATGGGAATACGGTGGACTTCCATGGTGGTTGTTGAAATATGATGGAATCAAAATAAGGCAGTCGAATAAGGGGTAAGATCTGTAGAAAAGAATTCCGAGAAAATCTTGAAACTCTCTGAAACCAGGCAATTCCCGGAGAGTAAAGCGATTCCTAGGAAATCAACGAAATTTTCTGAAAATCAGGTTATTCCCTGGAAATTAGGCAATCACAAAAAAGTCTAGTGATTCCTATAAAATACCGAAATTATCTGAAGATCAGTCAACTCCTTATAAGATTCGGGCCATACATGACCAAGTGGTGGTAATTTTTTTTCGAAAAAAGCACAACCCATACAAACAATACAAGGGTTGTGCCTGGGGCATACTGCCGAGCACAACCCATTATAATCTCCGCGCAACCTCGGCGTTACCCTCCTTTTTCGGGCGGCACAACCGTACAACCCTGTGGTAATTTATTACCACTTATTACCACCTTTGGTCATGTATGATTCGGGCTATTCTCTAAGAATCATACAATTCTCCGAAAATTAAGAAATTTTCTGCAAAATCAGACGATTCTCTGAAACTTCAGTAATTGTAGGAAAATAAGGCAAATTTCTGGAAAATCTAGATATTAATCGAAAATTCTCAATTCCCTTAAAAACTCTTGAAAATTTTTCTTCAATTTATCAAAAAATCCGACAGAAAATCTGATTTAGCCTACTCTATATTTGCACATTGTTATATGTTTGTGGAAAGTCATTAAACTTTAGTTTTTTCCTAACAATTTTATAAACATCAATAAATTGGGAATTACATTAAAAAAACAATTTTATACTATTGATTTTTTGAAATTTGTAAGCATGCGCGTTTTGAACTGTTAACAGCTACAGAAACAGGCCTATGGTTTTAGTCAGCTTTATGAAAAGCTTTGGCAAAGTTTTGCATAAATTTTCTGATTCTTTCCTTTCTAGGTGTATACTCAGGCTTAATGTTTAATTTTTTTTGTCTATGAGAAAGTTTTAAAAAATGTTCCTTTTGATGGGTAAAAATACATATTTTTAAAATTCAGATTAAGTACATTTTTTCTAAGTCTTTAAAATCGTACGATTTTGATTTAACTATACTTTAGTCTCCAAAATAAGTATAGTTCATTCTTCATTCGTCTTTAAGCCAAGCCGATTTTTGTGGATTAAATGAAGAAGGGTGTTGGAAAAAGGGGAGTCTTAAAGGTGTGAATAATCTGACAGTAAAACACAAATTTTTTCATTTTGAAACACTAATAACATAAGATTTGAGAAAAAATTAATAGTTAATAAATTTTTACACAAGTCAAGCACATTTTTTAAATCTAGATCAATTTAAAAAGTAAAAAACATAATGCAACATAAGTTCACCACAATGCTTCATCTATGTAGCCATGAAATTTTTCTTCAAGTTCTACAAAAGTCGGCCTTTCTTTTAAATCCTCTCTCCAACAAGAAATCATAATTTCATACAGACCAACATCCATGTTATTTGAGAGTTCCAAACGAGCTCCAGACTTGAGAAACATCACCAATTCATCATTATTCATTGTCGCATAAGGGATCTCTCCGAATGTAAAGACTTCATACATCAAAACTCCAAAGGACCAAACATCAGATTTTTCGGAAAAGATTCTATCGATTAAAGATTCCAATGACAGCCATTTGATAGGGAGTTTTAGAGATAAAGTTGAACGTTCAGTTAAGCTTTCATCGATCGAACAACAAAGGCCAAAATCGGAGATCTTGGCAATGGAGTTGGCAAATAGCAGCACATTTCTGGCTGCCAAATCTCGATGGACAAGACCTTTTGAGGCGATGTATTGCATTCCTAAAATTTCTATGTCGTATAAAAAAATGAATAAAAACTTATCTTGAATAATTTGTCGCAAAATATCCCAAAATTTCTGATATGGCATCACTTTTGCAACAGCGTCTCGGAATTCAGACACATAATGCAATAGATCTTTTTCTGCAATTTCAAAAACCAAGCATGGAGTATCACCAGGCAAAGCCCATCCTAACATACACATGACATTCTCATGATAGCCCATTTTCTTCATAGCATCAATCTCTTTGAACAATTGCTCCACTTCGGTTTGTCCAAACTTATTCGTAACTTTTACAGCGACGTCACAATCAACAAATTTTTGAGTTTGAACAGTTTTTTGTTGTTCATGTAGAGGCGATGGTCCAATCAAATGTCCCTTGAACACTGTAGAGCTGACTCCTTTTCCAAAAACTTTATCAAAATTAATGTGAATTTTTCCATGCTGTATCATCATCTCATCACTTTTGGACTTCATTTCAGCAATTTCTTCTGGCGATATGTTCATTTCTTTTAGAATTTTGTATATTTGGTCATAGCGTTTTTGTCGAGATCTTATACAATAAATCGCTACGGTAATTACAGTAATACAAATTAAAATAAATCCTCCACTACTTGAACCGATGATTAGTGGCCAATCGGGATCCACCGTTTCATCCTTGCTAGGTACTATATACTCGGCGTAGATATTTAATAAATATCCACGAAAAGTCGACTTTGAACAGTTTCTTCCTTCAAATAATGTTGTTAAATTTTTAGTAGCGTTAAACAATAAGGTTTGATTGGTAACCGATACATTAGATAATTCAACGGGAATCTGATCATCTGGGTAAAAAATAAATGAACAGTTTTCTGGGATATCTGCGGTTAATGTTACATTGTAGAAGGCCAAGCCGGAATTACATGAATAAAGATTTACATCATATAGACCTCCGACTGTATCTTCATTTGGATAGTTTGGAGACATATCTAATCCATAAAAAAACTTGTCAAAGGGTAACAACAAATTGAAAACCTTATCCGCTAAAATAATTTGGAAGTGGTGTTGTTAGCAGGGGTGACACTTAAAAAATTTTTCCCAATGGGAATTGGGTGTTGGGATACAAGCGAAATTCTGAACGAAGAATTCAATTAGAGCTCCTAATTCTACGGAAAATTCCTATTTCCACCGGAAAAGATGACAGTGGAGGTGACATTTTTTAAATCAATTTTTTGAATGTACTAGATGATATTATAACTTTTATCCTTATATAAAAGCGCTTGTGTTCGTTCGTTCGTGTGAAGAGGCACATGAACAAACGAACACAAGCGGTCCACTCCCTAGAGATAATTTTTACAGAGGGTACTCTCCTATTCTCTATGAACCCAATAGGGGAGAAAAACAAAGTAGCGTTTTTCGCCTTTTTCAACGAAAAAACGCGCAGATTTCGACTACACGGGGTATTCAGGATTTCAATAGTGATTTCTAAAAATTATGTACGACCACACAGGGATGCCATGCACAATCACGAAGAGATGCCAAAAATTAAAATCCGAGGTCATAGGGCAATATGGGTATCAAATTGAAGCAAACGATGAGTTGTATTCCTATCGGCGCTCAAAGTTTCACTTTGAGCGTCGATAGGCGCTCGGTCTCGATACTATTAAAAAATAATAACAAAAAATTCTAAAATTTTTGTTGGCAAAATTGTAAGAAGAAATATTAGGTAGTATTTGTTAGAATCCGGCCCTAATGAAGGATGACATGTCATCATTGTTATCCCATTCCATGTGGAATTGCTTGAAAAATTTACCTTGTTCTGTATATGAAATGTAAGAAATCATCAATTGGCTTTTAGGTGGAATAATAACAGTTATTAGTTGACCAAAAAAAGGTTGCGCCCATTCTTTATAGATTATTTTAGCGAGCTTCTCATCGAAAGTGAATAGAGTATGATTGTAACCCGAAACAATATAGACGGATCCATTACCATTATATTTCATTATAGTTATATATATCAGTGCATATAGTTCAGTGTCATTCTTGTGAACCGTTGGAGATACAACAGAAAGGGAACATGAGCCATTTCCTGTAGAACTCACTTGTTTATGAAGTCCTCCTATGGGAGCAGGAACTATGTCAACGTTATTTGTTATATTGCAGTTTCTAGTGTGGAATTCACGGATCCTTGGTACAATTACAATATTATTTGATGAACTTCCGATGAAGAATACTGTGATTTCATTTGAAGTCGAAGTAAAGCTCATTACAAAGGAAGGAAACATTAGTGAACGTAAAAATTTTTTGAAATGGTATGATTCATAAATGTAAATGAAGCCTTCAGAATATTCGTCTAGATTGACTCCGTAATAAAATATATCAAATGTTCCATTGGGTTTTGTTATTATATATTGAGTAAAGTTTTTTAATGGACTCGTTAAATTGATAGGTGCACTTTCAGTTAATACAATAGACTAAAAATACAATTTCTATAATTCGAATCGAAAGTGAGAGCTTTTCAAGTGAAACCTTGCTATATATTTTTGTTCCTAGTGCCTAGGCAATAGTGTTGAAACTTGACTTGACGAGGCCTGTCAGGTTAATGTTTTATTTAAATCATATTAAAATAAAAAATTTAGATTTTGTCAAGTCAAAAATCAATTCAAGGTTTTTTACAGATAGGTAGGAAAAGGCCTATAAATTTCAAAAGCCCTAACCTAAACTTGCTTACGTGAAGTAAAAGCAAATAAATGTTGAATTAAATCCTGGTATCGAATATGATAAATACTATCTCAATTCTTACTTCAATGTTTTTCGATGAGTTTATAAGCAAGAATTCGATTGTCCAATGGAACATTTTTGCAGAACCATAGCCTGTTTGGGAAGAATTAAAATAAATACATATCTCTTCTTCTTGGGTATAAAGAGTATAATAATTTGTAGAAGAAGTATTTGAGTTATAAAGCTCATTAGTATTACAATTTTTTATGATAAAACGATCCGAAGATGATAAAAAAGTGTGAATATTCACTTTCAGCAGAAATTTATAGTCAGAATAATTAGTTCGTATTGTCCAGTTACAAGACATAGGACGACAATATACTTCATTTATCGTGGGCATTAGCCAAAAGCTTGGGTTATCATGGCTAATATTAACAAGCGATCCACTACATGTACAATTTTGTTCGTCGGAAAACCGATATGATAAAATTGCTGGTATTAGCATTAAAAGTTTCAACCACAAGACAGTGTTCGACATACCAAGCATATTCTTCAAGACCTAGCGTGGTTTTAAATTATGCACCAATATATACAATCTTTCATAATTTCTTGTCCTTTTTTGTATATAAAGTGAAAATATGCTTGTTTGACTTTCAGCTTATATCACATTTTTTAGTCTAGAAGTGTTATAATGGTTTTTATTTAACCCCGCCCCCTTTGCAGGCAGTGTATCCTTTGGCTTTACTATGGACGTTGACATTTAAAAAGTCACTTTTTTGGCTATAATTTTTCCTGGAAAGGTCCATTCGATATTTTTTTATTTATAAATAGGGGTGTATAATGGTTTTTACGACAGGTGGAAAATTTTAAAAAAAGGTGGCATTAGGTAGCTTTGGATGGCATTTAAGCTATTTAAATCTTATTTAAAAAATTACAAAAAGGTGGCAAAATTTTCGAAAAGGTGGCAAGTTGGTATCAGATTAAAAAAGTTGGCATTTATGCATGCTACTAATATTTGCTTTGGGCTAGAAAATCTAAAAATATCAAGATACGATATCTCTAAAGTTTGAAGCGGCTCGGCTGCCATCCAAAATGAATTTATTTAGTAAGCTTAAAGGGGCACACCCAACGGCAAAGAATCCACATAAATTTTAAAAAAGCGTATCTCGATGTGGAAAAAAGCTTTTTTGATACGGTTTTTTTCACTCATAGAGAATCAAGCATCAACTTTCAGAATCCGAAAGAATATCTCAAAATGTTTTCTTTGATCTTCGAATTGTTTGTTTTTAGAAAATATGTCAAAAATTGGGATTTTTAGTGTTTTTGACGTATATGATATATCACTATAGTCGATAGTAGTCGTCAAAATTCTTCCGGATTCTGAAAGTTGATGCTTGATTCTCTATGAGTGAAAAAAACCGTGTCAAAAAAGCTTTTTTCCACGTCGAGATACGCTTTTTTAAAATTTATGTGGATTCTTTGCCGTTGGGTGTGGAAGTTTCTAAAAAACTTTTCCATGCATTAATCTCACTAAATAAATTCAACTTGGATTGTAGCTGAGCCGTTTAACACTACGTTTGAACTTTCGAGATATCGTATCTTAACTGTTTGATGCGGAGCTACAACTTTTAATCCAGGTCTTTGAGCATAACTTTTTTCCCATTATCAAAATTGGCTGATTTGTAGCATACTAGTGTAATAAGTGGTGGAGAACACGATAATATAAGCTGTTTCCCAAGGAAAAATCGATTTCGGGGTTATATGGCCTTATATATGCTTACAATGTATTAATTTATAAATATTCTAGATTTGTAGCGTTGTACAGAAATTTATAGAGTTTTTTTAGTTTTCTGGAGTTTTATATAATTTTCTAAGTTTACTGTATTCGTCTAGCATTTTTGGTAACGCAGCTCTGATACCAATTTTGTATGGCACAGTGAAAACACCATTTATCGTCATGTTCAAGGCAACATTTATACGTCTAATACTTTACTTATCTGCAAATCTATCTTTGTGCGCGACGGTATTAAATCCCATTCTATATAAAGATGAGGCCTTATATGACAATGAAGAATATATTACAGTCAATCATACAATCAATCATACAAACCCAGAATACATATTGACACCAACTTCGACCGAACTATATAATTCAAGCATGGAAATAAGATACAAATTTCAAATTGACACGTTAAATGAAACATATGTACTAAAAATTACCGGTGATCTTTGCTTACATGAAATGGATTGGTTGCGAGTCTATGTTTGTAATACTGAAAGTATTTTGTATGATACAGCAATTTCCAATTTTCAGCACCCTGAACTATACACACAAGAAGAAGCCTTATGTATAAACTTTCTGTAAGAATCTAAGTTCATGTTACAGTTTTCAAATTGTCTAGGAAATGTGTACATCCTCTAAGTTTTTGACAAGTTAAAATAAAAAACTGATGTGCTATATCTCAGAACCCGATTGACTAAACTGTCGATTTTTTTGCATCTTCGTGTTTAGCATGATCAAAAGCCTAGAGTATTTGACATTTCCTAGGCAACTTGAAGAATTTTTGGAAACTGTGCCATGGCTGGTTGACAAAGGTTGGTTCTTACAGAAATCGATTTTAGTTCTACAAGCGGATCATTAATTAACAATTATTACTGGATAATTCATTTACTGCTTGAGCCATTAACATTTTTAAGACAGGTATCGAAAAATTTTTAAAAACTTTCTACTAATTTAGGAGGTTGAAGTTTCAAAAAACATGTCAATTCGTCTAGATAAGTTATCTAGCTATTCCTTGTTAACAATATCCACAAAAGATGGATTACCTGAAATATATTATTATGGAATTGAACCAAATATGCCTATATCGGGCTTTATCTATGTTTACAATTCGACTCTGCTTAAGAACCACATTGGAACTTATGTGTATCCAACAAATTATATCAATATAATAAACGCTAATAGTAGAACCGTCATGCTGCTGTATATTGGTACGATGCCCAATACTATTATGATAGTATCGAGAATCCCAGAATTTCATGCAAATAACTGCAAAGAGCCTAATAACATACTATTTGTAAATTCAACCTTTACATACAGAGAAATTACTGCATTCGATAGTGGATCTTGCATGTTCACCATTTTTGTTCCGTATAGTAATGAGAAAGGCTTTGCAAATCTATTGAAACTAGACGGTTTGGAATATGATGGCTCTTTAGATGCATCTTTAATTGGAGGATACAATACTACATTCTTTGAATTCAATCAGGACACAAGCAACTTTTTATTGGATGGATTTTTAAACTTTTTTTGTACTATGATTTCTTTCAAGATTCCAGAAAACACTACTGTAATTGGTTCTTATGCAATGGAACTATATGTATTGGATGCATTCCAACATAGTGACCAGGGAGACTTTTATTTTCTCATAGCATCTACATCAGACTTCTCATTTCAATCACAGATTGAATCTAATACTACGGTTAACGCAATCTATTCCGTAGATTACGCTATCATGAACTTAACTATATTTGCCGACATTCCAAAGAATTGCTACTTTACCATCTTTGATGAAAACGGGACTTATTTTAACATAACAAACGAATCTATCAACAATCATCAGATTTCGTTTAATAGTGTTGAATTTTTTATCGACTTTGTTAGTTACAACGATAGCGCTGAATGGACTGGGTTTTTGGTAGTAATTGAAGGATATAGAATAAGTCCTCCTAATGATACTATTATACATGTTGTACACAAATCAGGCGGATTAAAGGAATGGTTAATTATTGGCTTAAGTTCTGTTGGTTTGATCGTAGCTATTGTGGCCGTGGGTCTGATCACAAGACATCAGTTGAAAAAACGCTATAAGAAATTTGATCAATTATGCAATGTGTTAAAGGATATGAGAATGTCGCCAAAAGAAATCATTGAAATGAAAGAAAAGAGTGACGAGTTATTAATCTTACCAAACAAAATCCACATAAATTTTGACTATAGTTTCGGCCAAGGATCAAGTTCAACTGTGTACAAAGGGTATTTAATGGGAACAGCTCCATTGCATTTAATTGAGAAATCCATCGTCACACAAAGATTTATGGATTGTGATGTAGCTGTAAAGGTCGCCACTCACTTTGGACCTGACGAAGTGGATCAACTTTTTAAAGAGATCGATGCTATGAAGAAGATTGGATATCATGAAAATGTTATGTGTATGTTAGGATGGGCTTTACCAGGAGACGCTCCTTGTTTGGTTTATGACATTGCTGAAATGAGTGTATTGAGTTTTGTATCGGATTTTCGCGAAAAACCCGATGACCAAGTACCTTGTAAAAAATTTCTATCGATTCTATGGCAAGTTTCTAGAGGTAAGAGAATCTAGTGGAAAATCAAACAAATTTAGGTATGCAATATATTGCTTCAAAAAGCATCATCCACCGCAGCTTGTCCGCTAGAAACATCTTGCTGTTTGGCCCTACCGTTGCAAAGATCTCCTACTTCACCAACTGTTGTTTCTGTAGCAGTGAAAATTCTATTGTTATGGACTCGACCGTCCAAAAACTCTCGGCAAAATCCATGGCATTGGAATGTTTGACCGAAAAAATCTTCTCCGAAAAGTCCGATATTTGGGCATTTGGCATCCTTGCATATGAAATGTTCACATTTGGAAGAGCCCCCTATGAAGCTTTAAACGACGATGAAATTTTTGAGTTTTTAAAACAAGGAAACCGCCTAGAACGTCCATCTAATGTCAATGACCAACTTTATGAAGTAATGATGGATTGTTGGAATGCCGATCCAGATTCGAGGCCGAGTTTTAAAGCGCTTGAAAAGACATTCTTGGAAATTGTAGAAGTTCAAAATGAACTTTATGACTATGTCAAATGCAAAATTTATAGTAGTTAAAATTGTGTTTTAAAAAAAATTAAATTTATGCAGGGTGTTTTTTGATTACTACGATAAAAATTCTATAAATTTTCATAGAAAAATGATTTTTTTATGCGGATTTTTGCAAAATGCTTGAAGATCGCGGGGACGGGGTTTAGACACATTAAAAATAAAATAAAATTTTAAAATTCTAGTTTTTTGTCTCTATTAGGGCTTGAGCTAGTGACTATTGGAACCAAAAAATGAGATCCTTTCAATAAACGCTGAACCGGAAGCACATGCTCTTGATTCTTGAATTGTTGAGTTATGAGCGACTAAAATATTTTCAAATTTGTTTGTTGAACTATGAACGAATGTTATTGAACTATGAGCGACTAATAAAAGATATGATAACAACACAACATAGAACTAAACAAATTGTGTACATGTGCTTGGTTAGCATTTATAGACGATGATTTTTTTATTTTTCCATTAAACATGTCAAAATTACTCTTACTCTTATCTTTTCTATACCATTTTGGTTCTAATCATGCCCAAAACGGTGCCCTAGTAACCGTCACCACCCCTAGAGGCAGTATAACCGGGTTTCGTATAGACCAAGGAAATAATACGACCAAAGATTTGTATGGTCAAGCAGATGTTTTCTTAGGAGTCCCATATGCGACTCCACCAGTTGGTGATTTGAGATACAAAGTAGGGTTTCGAATTTATGATGTTATAAGGTAGAATTTTAGCCAGCCAGGCCGCTTACTCAATATCCAGGACACAGTCCCTATAACGCAACTTATTATAGAAAAGGATGTGTGAGCGTAGACACAAATATAACTACCATGAGCGAAGATTGTTTATTCGTGGATATTTTTACGCCAAATGTAAAGAGTTTTTTGTTTGACAAGTCCGATTTTTGCACAAGTTTCGCAAAAAATCGCATAAAAAATTAAGTTTCAAAAATCTAAAAATTTGAAAAACTTTAAAATTTTGAAAAATTAGAAATAATGAAAAGCCTAAAAATCGAAAATTTTCAAACATAAGTCAGCAAACTTGGAGCATAGTTGGTTTGTCTTCAGTTTTTTGGCCTAAAAACCATAAAACTTTAGGCGTCATCCACTACAAAATACCCTGTAATGGTATGGATCCATGGCGGAGGCTTTGTTTTCGGTGACAGTCACCTATGGAATCCCGGCGCTGTTCGAAATTTTGCCTATCGTGGTGTCATCCTTGTTAGCATAGACTATCGAATGGGATGGTAATATCTTAAAAGCCTTCAAAAAATCAAAAATCTAGGCTCGGCTCTTTTACCACCAGAACCGAAGAGTTTCCAGCTAACTTAGGCTTGATAGACATGGTATGAACAATAAAACTGGAGTTTCCTAGGTTTTTTAGGTGGTGGCTTTGAGATTCCTAAAAGAAGGAATTCCCTATTTTGGAGGAGATCCGAACAAGATTACAATTTTTGGAGAATCTGCTGGTGGAGTGGCGGTTTCTTTGTTGACCTATTCACCTCTGACACAGGGTATTTTTAAACTTGTAACAGCAACTCTGATTTTTAGGTCTCTTCCAACAAGCCATAACCGAATCAGGAAATATGATAACTTGCTTGAATGGCACCCTAGGACCAACGGACTATAGCTTTCAAATGGCTAATCGTGCATGCAATTATACACAAGAGATGTGGGATTCTGGAAATTTTACGATGCTAAAAGAGTGCTTAATGAGCATAAGTGTTGAAGATGGCACGAGAATCTCTGATGTAATTTTGAAGGAACCACTAATTGAACGAACCATTAATTTTCTTAGTTTTAGTTCATTGGTGATAAAAATTCCCTATGTTGGACTACTGTTCAAGACAACTTTTTCTTCCCCGACACTCCTATAAAACTATACAAAAATCGGCCAAACATCCCAATAATCATAGGCATGTGTAAAGATGAATATGGTCTCTGGGGTAGGCTTAAGGAGTTTTTTGAAGACAAACTCCTTTTAGAAATCGGCAACGCCAACCGAAATTTGTCCCAATATACGAAAAGTTTGACAGAGTCTACAATTTCTTGGCAATTTTCCGAATGGTTTGGAAACCATTCGGCAGAGGTTATGCAAATTTTTGAGCAGAATTACTTAAAAAGTGGGACGGCGGATGATGACTATTTGGCTTGGTTGCAGTTTATCGTTGATGTAAGGGGGAATGTTGAATTAGAAGAGTTCAATTTTTAGGTCGATACAGCCGCATTTTTTGGCATGGCAGCTACTCGAGATGTTTCGTATTATATTCAAAATAACAACCCTAATGTTTATGCCTACGAGTTTGATTGGTCTTCCAGTCTAAATGACCAAGGAAATCAATTGACTAATTGGACTAGTAAGTTTCGGGATGTTAGATACCTCTGGAAGCTAGTAGATATATATGTTACCGTTTTAACTGAAAATCAGATTTAAAGCTAGTTTTATCGGAAAGAATCAAATAAAACTAGTTTTATCTAAAAAGCTAAGCCTAGGCTTAAGCTTAGGCTTGGCTTAGGCTTGGGCTTAGGCCTAGGCTTAGGCCTAGGCTTAAGCCTAAGCCTAGGACTAAGCCTTTCAGATAAAGATAATTTTATATGATTCTTTCAGTTAAAACTGATTTTCAAATAAAACGGTAACATATATATAAGTGGGCGATCCTAGGGCCAGAATCCTTGTGTAAATTTTATTTAAGCTGTCCCTCATACCTGCGAATTACAATACGTGTTTGGATGGGGTGGCGGGTGGACGGATGCAGATAAATCTCTAGGAATGTTGGTCGAAGAACTATGGACAAATTTTGCTAAATATGGGTAGATCACGTCCTCCTATAGTTTAGATAGGAAATTTAGAAAACCCACGTTAGACAACTCATGGAAACCAGTCACTTCTACGGACTCCAATGTCATGGAATACTTCCAAATTAACGCTGCGCAAAATTCTAGTACGCAAAATGGTTTCAGGAAGGTTGATAACGTAGTCTTTAACCAAGTATGATGCGTCAAAATTCAGAGTTAAATATGTTTTAGCTGCTACCTCCCATACTTGGACCTACTCCTCCAAATAACCCAGATAACACTCCAGGTACATTCTTTTATGTAATTTTTGTCATGCTTCGATTTTAGTCTGTCCTAGAGGATATCAATCAAAAGTCAAAAGCACGACATGTTATGAAGCTTTCAATATGCCCGGCTTTGATGGCTGGGATGTGGCCGAAGCCAACTGTGTCCACCAATCTTATGGAAATTTGGTTAGTATCGGAAGTGCTTTTGAAAATTCTGATCTGTTGGGTTTGTTTAATTTTTTCTAGCATGAAATTCGCATTTTTAGCATATGCAAAAGCGGCTCATCCAAGTTGCGCTAGTTTCTACATAGGGTTGTTCAGAAGTGAGACTGTGTCGAATGAGACTTGGGTTTGGACGAACTACGACACTTCTGCTTATAGAAATTGGAAGAATGGTAGGAAAACTTTTGGATTATGCAAATTTTTGGTCAAATTTAGGCTACGCGAACAAAGACCCGAATGAAAGTTGTGTGGTCTTGAGTGCTGCAGATGGTACTTGGGTAAACCAAGCATGTAATATTCCAACGTGTTACATTTGTAGTTATTTTTAATAAAAGTATTTTTGTAATTTTTTTGAAAAGCTTTCTATAGGGTTTTTCATGCGAAAAATCTCATTGCATATCAAGGTATCCCAAGTAGGAGGAAGATCTTGGGAATTTGAGCATTTCTCGAGTTTTGTTGAAAAATCGAGAAATTCTCAAATCCTTAAGACCTTCCTCCTACTATATCCGAACTTTCTTTTGTTAAAATTTTTATGCTTATTTGGAATAGAGTTTTATACATAAAGTTTTCTAGCATGGGGCAAAACCAACCTCATTTTTGGATTCTACATAGTTGGTTTGACAATACTAAAAAAATTTCATCGAAAATCGAGTATACTGACAATATTACACTATTGCAAAAAAACCGACAGAATTCATTAGACAACCTAATATCAAGTAGCAAAACATCAAGTACGAGTGTACTTGATTTTTTGTTACTTGATGTTTACAACACGTTAAGTAGACCAATGCACATGGGTATATTTTATTTATTTATTGATAATAATAAATAGTCGTCTTTATAAATGTGTGATCAAAATGAGCTAACACGCGAATTAAAAAGGACATGAACAATTAGTTGATGAAAAGTCCAATTAATACCCGAGTGTACTATGAAACGCCAAACACCTAAATTAGATAATAATACACTCGTGGCTGATTAATCTATAATAATCAGAGGAATTTGTGCTATAGTTTTCACTTCTTTTCATATAAATCAATACTAAAATTAAGTGCGCCGGCTAAATTTTCAAAAATAAAATTCTAAACGAAACAATGAAGCTACTTCGCTTCCTGCATGCCTCGAAAATGACCAGAGTCAGAAACCGGAAGAAAGAAATTTCGGAGCTACTACGCCTGGGAGGGGGGGGGGCGCATTTAACAGGAATAAAAATGCCGAAGTAAAAATGTCAAAAATTTTTTTAACAAGTGACCCCTTAGGGGTAATTTTATACGGGGAATCGATTGTGCGCACTTTCAAACCTTAAAAATGCTTCCTTGATCCTGATTCAGGGAAGGGATCAGTGTATTGAAGCGAAAATCAAAAATTTTCGGATTTTTATGAGAAAACCGTCGATTCTAAGGTTTTTCTATGCGAGAAATCGATTGCGCGCACTCTCGAATCTTAAAAATGCTTCCTTGACCAAGCCAAAAATCAACTTTTCTTACAAGATCTAAATAACGCGGCTCAGGTAAAAAGAGACTAGTTTTCTAATCAAGAGCAGGCTTTCGATTTTTCCTGATTTTTCAGGAATTTCCTGATTTTTGGATCAAAAAACTGAAAAATGAAAATTTTTATCAGGAAAAATTTTTTAATTATATTTTCAAGGAAATCTTTTTTTCAAAAATTTTGTTAAAAATTAACTTATTCGAGTCTCTGGTAGAATTGTTAACTGGAGAAGCTTTTATGCAATTGTCTATAGAAAATAAATGGTTTAAAATCTTTAAAAAACCCT
This sequence comes from Acrobeloides nanus, assembly GCA_900406225.1. Classification (NCBI taxonomy): domain Eukaryota; kingdom Metazoa; phylum Nematoda; class Chromadorea; order Rhabditida; family Cephalobidae; genus Acrobeloides; species Acrobeloides nanus. The sequence goes on along the minus strand of OZJO01018014.1, from coordinate 1,623 downwards.
AATTACTAAGTTTTGTCTATGATCACGGGAGGTCAGGTCAATGATTTACGTTTTTTTTATACATTTTTTTTCACAATGTATAAAATTTTTTGTTTAAATTCATATATTTTGAATAAAATTTGATTTAAAATTGATGAAGATGATTACAATCAGTGGTGTAACTAGGGAGAGGGGAACCTGGGGTGATTCCCCCCATTCCTGGAAAACTTAAAATTTTTTCTAATGGTCCCCCCTTATGTTGTTCCCCAAATTTTTTGGAAAAATTTTTCAAAAATTATAATTGTTCCCCATTATGATTTTTCACCAAACATGACCAAAATTTCCTATTTTTTCACCAAAAAGGTCCTAAAATTTCCATTCTTTCTACAACAATTGTAATTTTCTGAGCATTTGCAGCTTAAAAACAATTATTTCTCAAAAAAATTTTTGCCTGCGGCGCTGTTTTTTTAACTAAAGCTTTTCACCAAAATTGTTCAATTTTTTTCCATTTCTCAACAAAAAATCCCCAAGTTTGACATTTTTTAAACCAAAAATTAGTCAATTTCTGATCATTTTCAGCATATAAACAAGCATTTTTCAACAAAAAAAATTCGCCTGAGGCGCTGGTTATTGTATTGATTTCAATAAATTTTCATCGAAAATTTTTGAGCGTTTTCCGCTTAAAAATGAGTGTTTTTCAGCAAAAAATTTTCGCACTTATCAGAGCGAAAAACATGTGATTAAATTGATTTTTGAAATTTTTTAAAACTCGAAAAAATTGACTTGGTCTCCCCTTATTTTTTGCCCAAATTTTTGAAAAATTTTCGAAAAAAAACATAAGCCAAGATAAAAAATTTTTTTGAAAAGGTTTTTCAAGTTTTAAAAATATATATAAGCGTAATTAACGAAAAATTATGTTCCTGATTTTTTTCCTGAAAACTGATTCATAGTTCCTGAAAAATCTTGAAAAATGGACTATGAAAACTGATTTTTGAATTAAACCGATCGAATCCCTGGTGGACACCAGTGCTGTCAACAAATGGAATTTTTTGGGATCTTCAAATGGAACTTCGTTCCATTCAAATGGAATCAAAAATTTTTTAACATAATTAAATATTAATCACTTATAGCGTATTTAAAGTGAGAATAACATGGAAATGAATCGCCATAACTTTAACAGGTTAACGTTTCAGGCCTTCATTCCTCCCCCTAGAACCCCTACCTACCCCCTAACTTTTCACGAGGAACATTTTTCGCGTTGACAAGAAATTCTGAAAACATTCTGGTTTTTGAGTAGCCTCTGATTTTTCAGTGTTACTCGAAAAATCGCCATAATTTTATAACAGAATTTTTTCAGAATTTCTCGTCAACGCGAAAAATATTCCTCATGAAAAGTTAGGCATAGGATGTCCTAGGGGGAGGAATGGCGCAAATTTGGAGGCCTGAAACGTTAGCTGTTAACGTTATGACGATTTTTCGAGTAATACTGAAAAACCAGAATTTTTTCAGATTTTCTCGTCAACGCGAAAAGTGCGAAAATTTTTTGCTGAAAAACACTCATTTTTAAGCGGAAAACGCTCAAAAATTTTCGATGAAAATTTATTGAAATCAATACAATAACCAGCGCCTCAGGCGAATTTTTTT
>OZJO01018013.1:0-32913 GCA_900406225.1 Acrobeloides nanus | reverse complement strand
AAGAAATGGGAGTGAGAAAAGGAGGCCATTTGGATTATAATAACTCAAAATTGATCTTGATCTAATTTTATTGAAAGAAAAAAGTTTTTATAAGTTGGTTTACGACACAAAAATTCAGGTAGACACTTGAAAATCGATTCTTGGCCAAGTTTCTCTAATTATTGTTCACCAAGGCCGGCCTTGGCTCTAACTATCTTCTAATCTATATTTACAAACACTAGAAGGCGAAAATTCAACAAAACAGCAGCAACTTTGCAGAAAAATACGGAACAAAAAAGGCATACACAATAACGGGGCGAATAAGAACGGGACACAAAAACGGTACGACAAGAACGGGACGATTTTTTCTTCAGATCTCAGCTACTTTAAGGAATTTTTAGATAGTGTAAAAGACTTTTTTTATCAGCTGCCATAAGCCCAAGCCTAAGCTCAAGTCTAAGCCCAAGCCAAAGCACAAGCCTAAACCCAAGCCTAAGCTTAAGCCTAAATCCAAGCCTAAGCCCAAGCCTAAGCCCAGACCTAAGCCTAAGCCTAAGCCCAAGCCTAAGCCTAAGCCTAAATCCAAGCCTAAGCCCAAGCCTTTTTATCCTGAGAAAAAAGTCTTTGACACCATATATCGAAATTCTTTTTAGGAGCCGAGGTCTGAAATCGTCCCGTTTTGGTGTTGTTTGAACGATCGTTCCATCCCGTTATTTTGTGTATGCCAATAAAAAAAAGTCGAATCATTCGAATTAAAAAATTTGATTTCAAATTTTGTAATGTTCGATAAATCGTTTCAATGAACAAAATTTGATTGAATCATGCAACGTTGCCTGATTCAATTGAAATTTAAACATTGACACGAAAACACCAACATTGCAAAATTTACTTTGGAAATTTACGTCAAATTTCCAAGTGATTTTTCTCCACTTTCACGTGCTCAAAAAATTTCATCCTTTTTTTCATTACACGCCAAAAATTCTCTAGTTTCTCGTAAAAAAGACAGCATGTCGAAAAATTGGCAATAAGAAAACACGAATAGGCCTTTTTACGGATTCCTTAAAAAATGATGAAATCCTACAAGTCCAATAAATGTTTTGAGAGCAGTCACATGGGCGAATGAAAAAGAACACAAAAATCAAAGTGCTGCTGTATGAATCATAGTAGTATCAGTGGGGGAAAAAGTCAATTGAGAAGTGAGGAGTGATAATAAACTGGAAGCAGCAACGAATGAAAGTGTCGACAATTGCGGAAATGACAAAACGATCCGCGAAAAAAACCACTACCACGAAGAAGAACTCCCATCCACGGATTAGAAAGCAGAAAGAGGAGATGGATAAATGGTCGGGCCGGTTGTCGTTGCCAATTCACAATAACACAATCGCTACTCCCTGCAATCACCTTTGGGTTTTAATAGACACACACGAGGGCGACATCCTCATTTCAGCACGAAAAACGGAGACCAGAGACGGAACACGGGAACATTAATCAATTGGACTTTAAAAAAAAAATGAAGCAACCTTTGGTGGATTTCTGAAAATGTTGACAATAGGCATTTGTAGTTTTGTTTGAAGACGCTTCTCTGACCCTGATTCAGGGAAATAGGCGTGTGTATTAAAGCGAAAATTTTTAAATTTTCTGCCTGAAAATGATCTGGGGATAATTTTGTGCGGGAAATCGATTGCGTGCATTTCCGAAGTTTCAAATTTGTTCTTGACCCTAATTCAGGGGAATATTTGTATGATGAAAAGAAAATCAAAATTTTATAATTATTTCCCTGAATCAGGATCAGGGAAGTGTTTTCAAGTTTCGGGAATGCGCGCAATCGATTCTCCGCATAAAATTACTTCCAGAAAGATCATTTTCAGGCAGAAAATCTAAAAATTTTCGATTTTCGCTTCAATACACAAACTCCGATTCCCTGAATCAGGGAAGCGTTTTCAAGGTTCGGAAATGCGCTCAATCGATTTCTCGCATAAAATTAGCCCTAATAGGGTCATTTTTGAAAAAATCTAATGGAACGAAAAGGATGGAACGAGGAAAATATTTTTTTGCGCACAAGTATTCTTTTTTTGCGCACAAGGCCTAGGCTTAGGCCTAAGCCTAGGCTTAGGCTTAAGCCTAGGCTTAGGAGTAGGCCTAAGCCTAGGCGTAGGCTTAGGCCTAAGCTTAAGCCTAGGCCTTGTGCGCAAAAAAACCAACCATGGAACGAGATAAATGAAACGACATAATGGAACGAAACCAATTCAGGGTTTTCGTGTCAATATTCAAGCTAGTTCAAACCCATTTCCGGACACCGCCTGGAAATGAAATAGTTTTATTCGTATCGTTTCAAACCTTTCGCTTCGTTTCATTCGAGTCTATGCAAGAAAAATGACGTATTTTTTTGAATTTTATGATATCTGGCTTTTCGCTTCAATACAGTTTCCCTGAATCAAGAGAAGAGATATAAAGAAAGAAATTGAAGAAAAGACCATTCTCTCTTTATCGAACATATCCAACTAGCTCATATCCTAAACAAAAATTGATAACTTACCAGACAGCTCTGCTTTGTTAGCTCGTTTCTGTAGCGTCCTTCTCTTCAGCGGCTGTACAGGCAATTTGGCTGGCGTTTTACTGTCGATTTTCCATTCTGCCAATGCTTGCTGAACAGCTTCTTGTCGAATTTCTTAACAAATACATTTTTTCATACATATTTTTGTCTTCAAAAAATTTACCCGAATGATATCTTGACTCGTTTCTTGTCAATCTTCTTTGTTGCTTTCGATGAGCTCTGGTAGTTGGAGACGCTGCTGCGGCTGTTTTTGGGCCTAAACATTTCAATTTAATTCAGTGTTTTTATTTATTTATCGTAGATTACTCTCACATCTTACAAAAATGTTTTCCTGTTTCCGATTTTGTAATTAGGCGTGGTAAAAATGAATGGTTCAACCAGTCATTTTTACCACGCCTAATTACAGGAGACGAGAGTTTTTGACAACTTTTTTGACATGCTTGAACGCAGCCTAAGCGGTTTTGCAACGATAAATTGACTATGCTTGATTTTTTTGTAAAGATTTTTACCTCCATTTTTCTGGCTTTGTATATAGGGTGCTAATAAGAGCTGTCTTTTCTTGTCATACCCTTTTTGTGTGATGTCACCTAAAAAGATTCTTATTAAAAATTTATTCTTAAAGGGAGATAACCTTTACAGTCAGATCTCTGAAAAAAAGGCACTAGAACCCTCGTTACGGTTACGGGCTCTCGTTACGGGCGCTCGTTACCGAGCACACTCATCACGACCTCTCGTTACAGAAACGCTAAAAATTCAATTTTTTCATACACAAAAATTGAAAAAAAGTTGTTTCTGATTTCCCCCTCCCGCATTTTTGAAATCCTGGCACGCCCCTGACAGGTTGTAACAAGCGATTTCTGTAACGAGAGGCCCGTAACGAACGGTCGTGAATTCACGTCGTAACGAGGGTTCTAGTGCCGAAAAAATGCTTTCTTGACCTTCGTCCATGAAAATATGATCATCGAGAAGATAGTTTTTTTAAACAAAATTTTTCATGGATGAAAGTCAGGAAAGCATTTTCAAGCTTCGGGAGTGCGCGCAATCGATTTTTGCATAAAAATTACTCTAGAAGGGTCTTTTCTACAAAAATTTGCGAAAATTTTTTCGAAGATCTGGTTGTAATGGCTATACTCCCCCTTTAAATCTTTACCTTCAGATAATTCTAACTCAAGCTTTGCCAATCTTGTGCGCACATCGCTGGGCAGCTTGCTGATTTCGATTTCTGGCTGTTCACTCATATACCTAAACTTGCTCAATTAAATATGACTGATAGAGAGAGAAATGCCAGTCAATAAGACGCGAAAAATGGAAATGTTGATGAGTAATCATTTTTGGGAAGCCAAAAGTTAATGAATGTGATAACAATTATTTTTACGGTTTCCGCTTGAATTTTTTGAATTATCAACCATTTATAAACAATCGCTTCGTTACAAAACGCGTTCAAAATATTCACTGAGTATTCATTGTTTCTGCAAAAATTATTCTAGTCGAAAATTTTTGTTCATGAGCAACACGAGCAATTTGATTGATTCAGGGTCAGCGATATTGAAACGATTGTTCAAACATTATAAAATTTAAACAATTTCGAGAAAATTTGCCGATTCGACCCTTCACTGAGGTCGAAAATTAAAAAATTTCATCGGATTCGTATTCCCCATACTCGACCCCCCCCCCCGAGTACAAAAAATCATTTTTGAAAAATCGATTTTTCAAAAAAATTCTCCTGATTCTTTGTATTCGAGGAGGGGTTTCGGATATGGGGAACACGAATCCGATGGAATTTTTGATTTTGACTGCAGGAAAGGATCAAATCGGCCAATTTTCTTTTCGCTTCAATACATTTTCCCTGAGTCAGTATGTAAAAACTTTTTCGATTAACTGATTGAAACAGGGAAAATGAATTGAAACGAAAAGTCAGACATTATAAAATTCAAAAAATACGCCGTTTTAGCTGCTTATTTCACGTAGTATGGAGTTTTTGGCCATGGGGAACTTGATGCCGGCGTCGGACTTCAAATTTGACTATATCAAAAAGCGATTTGTGATAAAATACATAATGGGGTTCCTCCTCTATGTAGGTGGTCTCCCTAAAGTCAACTTTGAATTCCAACCGACATCGAGTTCCCCATGGCCAAAAACCTCATACTACGCGAAATCAGCAGCTAAAACGGCGTATTTTTAAAAATTTTACAATGCCTGGCTTTTCGCTTCAATACATTTTCCCTGATTCAATCAGTTAATTGAAAAAGTTTTTCGAGTATAAAACGCAGAATATTTTCATCGAATATATCCTCAAAATCGTCCGAAAAACGGGCACTAGGACCGAATTTACTCCACCGATTTTGCGAATTTTTTCATGGACAAAGGGTAAATCGCTGATTGAATTCATTTGGGTGAATTCAACGATAAATTTGAAAAATTAAGTTTTTTCAACATGTAAAAGGATTAAGAAACACTCATTTCTAAATATCGAATTTCGTTTATGCTTTGGTTTAGGCCTAGGCTTAGGCTTAAGCTTAAGCCTAGGCTTAGGCTTAAGCTTAAGCCTAGGCTTAGGCTTAAGCCTAGGCTTAGGCTTAAACCCATTAAGCTTAAGCTTAGGCCTAAAAAGGACCACTGAACTTTTGCACAGATAGTATTGTCATGAAACTTTGAGGGCAATATGCAAATTTCATATGAATTTATTCATACCCGTTGACTGGTAAAAACGCGTTCAACTAAAAAAGATCAAGTGTTTTATGAAANAAAGGACCACTGAACTTTTGAACAGATAGTATTGTCATGAAACTTTGAGGGCAATATGCGAATTTCATATGAATTTATTCATACCCGTTGACTGGTAAAAACGCGTTCAACTAAAAAAGATCAAGTGTTTTATGAAACGACCTAATAAAATAAGCATTAAAAATAGTTTGAAAATGAACGCGTAAAATAGGAAAAAAAGAAATCTATTATACATATTCTTTTTGTGTCATTTCTTTATAAAGAACGAATGCTTAACTATATAAAAAGATTTATGAATTGAAGCATGAACATTGATAGAAAAAGGGAGTTTTTTTGACAATTTCTTTTTGAGGGGATACACAAATTTACCTTTAAACATAAAATTCGGAATGTTCAAAAGAATGCTTTTATTTGCTCACACATCATAACAAAAATTCCTCCTCTCTAATTGATTATGTTTTATCAAAATAGAAAGATGGCGGATGTTTGTTTGTTTATAAATGAATCGGTTCAAGCCGAACGAGAAGAAGAAATGAAAAATGGCCCGCCAAAAAATCGAACGCATATAAATAAAAAGGTATGGGGGGAAACACCCTCTCGGAAACCGATCAATTCTTCATTTTTTTCCATAACCGTTTAGGGAACATTTTGCAACGAAGAGAAAGGAAAAGGAAAACGGATGAGTAGACCGAACGAAAATGCACGACCGAGTGACGGATATACGATCGGATGGACATAAAATTATGATTTCTGCCGATGAAGAATGGATGAATGAAATAATTCTTCATCTTCTCATATTCGGTACAGAACAGAGAGGTAACATATATATAACATGCATCTGTCGTACGCTTAGATCAGTGGAGATGAATGAGACTATGAGAAAAGGGGTGAAAAAAAGTGGGAAATTTCGCGCAACAGATGTATGGCATATTATTTCGATGCGAAAATTGAAAAAATTTCAATTTTCGTTCGGAAAGCATCCATTTGGGGGTAATTTTATGCGGGGAATCGATTGCGCGCATTTTCTAAGCATGAAAAAGTTATTTTGGCTCTGATTCAGGGAATGAAGTTGGTGTACGAGCGAAAAAAGAAAATTTTTCGACTTTCGCGTCAATACACCAACTCCATTCCCTGAATCCGAGTTAAGATAATTTTTTCATGCTTAGAAAATGTGCGCAATCGATTCCCCGCATAAAATTACCCCCAGATGGATGCTTTCAAGGCGAAAAAAATTTTTCGGTTTTCGCGTCAATACACCGAATTCATTGCCTGAATCAGGATCAGTAAAGCGTTTTCATGCTTTTTTAACTAAGGAAATTGACTCAAATTTGTTGAGCAACGCTAAAAGTTGTAGCTAATGTTAAAAGCTGTAGCTAACGCTAATAGTTGTAGCTAGTATGCATAACTGCCGCTATTAGCGTTAGCTACAGCTAAAAACTGCAACGCTAATAGCTGCAGCTAACGCTAATAGCTGCAGCTAACACTAATAGTTGTACCTAGTATGCACAATTTCCGCTATTAGCGTTAGCTACAGCTAAAAACTGCAGCTAACACTAATAGCTGTAACTAGTATGCACAACTTCCTCTATTAGCTTAGCTACAGCTAAAAGCTGTAGCTAACGCTAATAGCTGCAGCGTTAGCAATAGCTTTTAGTGTCAGTTGTGCATATGGCCCATTAAATAAAAAGTAAAAATTTTCTTTCACCTAATAAAGACCTTATATTACAACAACTTAAAATTTCAATGTGCAACAATTTGCATCGATCTATTCATGAGAAAACTTGAAAACTTGAACGAGGTGACACTCCATTCACAAATGCATCTTCTCCTTCTTCCTTTTGCCAAAGAAAAATATATGTACTACTCGATAATGAGCGAAGCAAACGAAGAAATAACCGATTGTAATTTTGCAAAAAGAAGCGGCCGGCCGTTGTCCGTTCAAAAAATAGTTGGTGGTGTTGTCGCTCGCCCCTCATACTTTCGTGGAAGAGAGCGAAGAAAGTGCCAGCCGGTGTGGAAAACCCAACCAACGGCGAAACTGCTCTTCTTCGACTTGTGTGGTGTTCGTGTGGCCTTGGAGTCGAGCGGCAACACTGCGTCCACAACAGGAAAAAGAAGAATCGAAAAAAGCTCCATCCGGAAAGTGCATCGTTTTCAAATAAGAGCATGGCAATTTTTATGGGTTGTCTGATGCATGTATGACTCATTTGTGGGTAATTTTAGTCAAAATTATATTAAAAAGATTCGTTCGCGAGAATAAAAAAATGGAAATTTTCAAAAATATTTTGATTTTGAAAAAATTTTAAAAATCACCATGGTTCCTCACTTATGTTTTTGCTCAAAATTTTGGGGAATTTTCGAAAAAACATCAAGGCAATTTTCTAAAAAATGTTTATTTTCCGATTTCGAGAATTCCCGACGAAAAAAATTTCCGGATCTATTTCGGCTCTTATACCCCATTGAACGTGGTCTAAAATCGAAAAATTTTATTTCTCAAAAATGACCCTATAGGGGGTATTTTATGCGGGGGAATAGATTGCGCGCATTCCCGAAGCGCGAAAACGCTTGCCGGACCCTGATTCATTCAGGGTTATCACCCTTGAGATACTGATTTTGTAGACACTTATGTACGGCGCACAAATTTGTGCAAAAAGTGGCAATATGCACAAAATCAAATAAAAATGGTTAATTATCGCTGGAAAAACATTTTTAAGCTTAGGCTTGGGCTTAAGCTTAGGCTTAAGCTTAGGCTTAAGCTTAGGCTTAAGCTTAGGCTTAAGCTTAGGCTTAAGCTTAAGCTTAAGCTTAGGCTTAAGCTTAAGATTAGGCTTAAGCTCAGCCATATATAGCCCTGAATCAGGGTCCGAGAATCGTTTTCGCGCTTTGGGAATGTGCGCAATCGATTATTCGCATAAAATTACCCCGGAGAGATCTTTTTTTGTTTAAAAATCCAAATTTTTCGATTTTCGCTTCAATACACGACCTCCATTCCCTGAATCAGGGTCAAAGAAGCATTTTCACGCTTCGAAACCTATTCCAATCGATTTTTCGCATAAAATTTACCCTAGAAATGTCTTTTTTAAGTTTAAACAAAATTTCTACCTAGCCATGGTTTGAATTCTCTCTTTAATCCCGTCCCGTTTCGAATCCCGAAAATCCCGTCCCGGCCAAGAGGTCGATCCTGAATCCAGGATCTAACACTAAGTTTGAACAATCGTTCCATCCCGTTCTTGTCTATGCCGTAGGGTCCGCAGTTCGATAAAATTTCAAAAAAAAACGTTGAGTAGGAAGCAAGCACAATTACCACAAATTTTCCCCCATTTCTTAAAAGAAACTTTCTTGATCAAATTCGAAGAAAACCAGAAATGGTGAAACCCAAAATTATCTCCACTTTTCATATTAGCTCAAATTTCAAACCAAGAGCCCTCTCAGGAAAATCGGAGCACAACTCACGCACCCCAACCCATAATCATCAAGTTTGCTCACTTTGAGGATTCCGATTGGATCACGGCGATTCCCACACACACATATATCAAGCAGACAAAATTTTGATGGAACGGAAACATCGATGAAGAAGAAAGGAAACAACACTGGCGTGTGTCGATGGACAAATAATGGCGTTTTCGTCTTCGTTCGAGGATTCGAAAATTAAGCCCATCAACATGGTTATTCGTGCTGTGTTTTTGAGATATAGAAACATTTGAAAGAGAGGCCTCGAATGAGAGAGTCATTTACTATTGGACATTTTGATGGACATTTGAGATTCGAATTTTTGATTATCGTGTAAGAACATAGAAAATTCCAAGTTTTAGGAGAGGATTTATACTTCCGTCGCGACAGTGCATTTTTGTGTCGTATGACAGCGTTTATAGTTCATTTTGAAGCATTACATTTGGTTCTTGCGATGCGTCGTGCGATACAAAGCGAAAAAACGCTTCCCTGATTCATGGAAGGCCTGTGTATTGAAGCGAAAAGTCGCGAAAATCGCGTACGACACAACTATAAACAATATTGGAAAAATTTTCCTCACTATAAATGCAATTGCCTTGCGACGAGAAAAAAAGAGCTCCTATAGGGGTAATTTTATGCGAGGAATCGATTGTGCGCATTTCCGAAGCTTAAAAACGCTTCCCTAATCCGGATTCAGGGAAATTAGTACATGTTCGATTTTCGCTTCAATACACACTCTTATTTCCCTGAATCAGGGAAGCGTTTTCAAGCTTTGGGAATGCGCACAATCGATTCCCTGCATAAATTTACCCATAGAAACTCATTTTCAGGCAGAAAATCTAAAAATTTTCGATTTTCGCTTCAATACACACTCCGATTCCCTGATTCAGGGAAGCATTTTCAAACTTCAGGAATGCGCGCAATCGATTCCCCACATAAAATTAGCCCTAATAGGTCATTTTAAACAAAATTTCGAGTCGAAAAAACATGAAAAAATCGCTCAAATTCCTGTTTTTGCTTCCCTGATTCAGGGAATCGGAGTGTGTGTATTGAAGCGAAAATTTTTAGATTTTCTGCCTGAAAATGATTCTATACACCCTGTAAATCCTCGGTTACAATTTTCAATCAAAACGTGCAAAATCCCTATAAATAGTCGCCCCAATATAATTTTAATAATTCATAGACTCGTGGTCAAATGCGAGAAATAATTCATTTTGGGCGGCTTATTTCAAGGACCAACCCTTATGGCCAGTCAAGTGGCCGGTCTAGCCTGCTGACCTTAGCTCCTTGTGAGGGGGGACAAACCTATATCATTTTCGCTTGGCAAGTGCCAACAAACATGTACATGTGGGGCAAAACGTTTATACGCGAAAAGAAAAGTCCACCGAGTGGTCAATAACGCTTCCAAACGAAAACTCAAGCGTGTCACACACACACGTTCTATGATGCGTTCGCTAGCCTCATAGGAAATTTGATCCATGGGGCGAAAGCTTGCAATTTGTGCGGGTTTCATCTAGGATTAAAAGAAATGAAAATTGGCACTTGTTCGACTATCGGAATTTTTTCATGAAATACTTCTTAGGTACTCGAGATGCGTTAGTAAACATTACAAATATCTTATTTTGACGTGTAAAAAAATGAAGATAGCAAAAAATTTGGGTACTATTTCGGATTAACGATCGCAAATGACAGGGTACTGGAACCGGAAAAAATTTTTAAATTTTGTTCCAAAAAAGCGACCACGCAGGGATGCATGGGGGGAGATATTTGTTCATTTCTCGAGAAAATCGAATTTTTACCATTTTTCTGCGATTTTCAGTTTATAGATTTTTATAGGAATCCCTGCGTGGTCGTGTTGGCAGGAAAATTTTCTCTAAAACATTTTCCCACCAATACGACCACGCAGGGATTCCTGTGACAATCTATAAAAAGAAATCCACTTCAACACAAATTACCGCTGAACTCATTCAACAAACCTCGATTACGCGCAATAGATTCCCGCATAAAAATACCCCTATAGGGTCTTTTTTGAAAAAAATTGAAAATTTTTTTTCTGTTCTAGTACCCTGTCACTTGGGAGTAGCTAATCCGAAGTAGTACCAAATATTCTAGAGATGGTAAATTTTGGAGACAACTGCATAAAAATCGAACACGCTCAAAAAGAATTTTGAGAAGACCCAATAATACAAAGCCTTCAATTGAGTCAACTAATTCAAAGGCAGAAAATGGCAAACACCGCATCAGTCAATCTGTTTGATTAAAACGGTCGCGTTCAGCTAGAAAACTACGTCGCATGATTCACACATAGATTTCAATCAGAAAAACCACCGCCATCATAATATAAATAAACACGCATAAATACTCATGATATTATTTGCATTTCCTTTTTTCATTATCTCGTGTGTAGGGCAGGCACTCGATCCAAAAATGAACGGACCTCAACAATCTCCAATGGTCAATTACAGGCACGTAGCCAGGATTTCCTGACGGGGGGGGGCAATGACCCAAAGTCCAAAATCCATAGGTAGCTGTGATTTTTTTCAAACTTTTTCAAAACTTTGACCACAATTCACAGATACCTGAGGTTTTGGACAAAAACATAATTTTGGACCTAACGGGGGGCAATTGCCCGGATTGCCCCCCCCCCTTCCCTACGTGCCTGGTCAATTGATTAGCTGCGAAAAAAACAAATTGGAGTCTAATACAGACATAGACAAGAAGGTGAGTAGTTTTGCCTTTTAGGGGCCATCCTTAAATTACGTTTGCAAAAATCGCGATTTTTCAGACCCCTCTTGGAAACATAAGTTGCTGTTTTACCACCCATGTGAAAAAAGTTTCAAAATTTTTTTCTGGAAATTACCCCTCTAGGGGTAAAAACATGCGGGGAATCCGAATTTGATATGCTTGAAGCGAAAAAACGCTTCCCTGATCCAGGGAAGGCCTGTGTAGTTAAGCGAAAAGTTGCAAAAATGTGGTTTTGGCGACTTTTCATTTCAATACACAGGCCTTCCCTGAATCAAGGAAGCGTTTTTTCCCATCTATCCTAGCCACCGCTAGGATAGATGGTTTAAAAAGTCGTTTTAGGATAGAGGAGGGAATTATTCACCCCTGTCCATGTCTGGTTAATACTAGGAATAGTAGATGGAGATTGATCGAAATGATAAATTTGAAACGGAAATATGTTGTAAGAAAGAAAAAAAAGAAAAATCAACAACAGAAAATGGTCTGATAAGAATTGAAAATTTAGAACAAAAAGAGCTAACATATAGAAGGTGTATGTTTTTCAACAACGTCATAGATTGAAAAGATTTTATAAGGTAGGCAGTGACATAGCCAGAAATTTTTTGTGGGGGACCCTACATGGAAAATTTTCAAATTTTACCTTGGTCCCCTTATGTTTTCGAAAATTTTTAGCAAAAACATAAGGGAGACCAAGGCAATTTTTTCGAGTTTTAAAAATTTTTTTCGAAAACGCTTGTTTTTAAGTTTAAATTTTTGCCCACCCTCCCCGAAATGTTTTCCTTCTTACGGTCCTGATCAGGGACTTTTGGAACACGAGCCAGCACAAAGCTCGAAACTACTGCATCAAAAAAGCCCTTTCACAAAATCAAAATTTCGGACCAAAACGCAATGTGCGACAAGAATGCAATGCGATGAATCCGCGATGAGAAAAAGATGATTGAATGAAATTATAAAGAAAAGGGTTTTCGCGCTAATACACAAAACAATTCAAAAACATTGAAAAGATTCTTTACAGTCTTATGATCTCCACATCCAGAAATTTCTTTCTACTGATCCTGAATATGCTACCCTCCCCTCCCGAAATTTCTTTCTGTTACTCTACTGATCCTGCATATTGCTTATTGATAGAGAAAACTAAAAACAAGACAAAACCCGAACGGCTGGTGGAATAGGCCGTGCCAAATAGCCGGACGGCAATTAGCCATCCTCGCCGACTCCGTTCCACAATTCGTTCGGCCATGCCCGAGATAATTGTCAGCATTACCGGTCAAATAGGCCTACCCCAGTATTGAAAAACACACAGCACAACGAGGACAACAATCGGTCTTCATCGGTCATTTGATGAAGACGACAACCGGTCACATTCAACGGTCTTTTCGTTTTCCTCCTATTTGGAGGGGGTTTCGGCGCGAGCTCGTGCACATGCACAGGGTGTTCCAATGACTCTCTACGATAAAAAAACTTCGGTATCTTTTTGTAGAAGAAACGATATAGAAGAAAAATCTTTTGTAGAATGGCCGAGTGGCGAAGACTGTCGGCTCGTAGAAATTGCTCTCAAGTTCGATTCCCATCAGAATCCAAAAGGTTTTGCCCTTGACAAAAAATTAAAAATTAAATTTTTTAGGCCCATATCACCAATGCGTATTTTGGGGCCCAGTACCCTCCTGCTTGCCCATGTATGTTCGGGTGGGTGTTTAAAAGCATGAAATCCGTACGGTTTCTAAGCATTTTGCAAAAGACCGCATTAAAAAATTTTTACTATAAAAAGATATCGAAGTTTTAAATCATAGAGAATCATTGGAACACCCTGAACATGCATGCCTATTATTAGACAGGGTTGAGAAGAAAATAAAGAACCAACCGAGCACGGCTTATCCCTTCAATGAAAGCCCTGTAAGTGAATGACCGGATTATCCGCTGTCATGAAAAATTTAGTGAATAAAGGTATATGTGAGAGACATGACCTATGACAATATAGGATGGTGAAAACTATAAAATTCGTTTTTGAAAAGTTCCCAAAAGCTGTCCACATAGCTTAATGGATAAGTAAGGCGATTGTCCGATCTGGCAAGTTAAGCAACATTGGGCCCGCAGGGTCAAAACTTTAGACTTTCAAAAAATTTTTGATTTTTATGGAGCAAAAAAATTTGTACCCCTTAAAATCAAACATTTCTTTTGAAAATGAAAAGCCTTGATCCTGCGGGTCCAATATTGCTTAACTTGCCAGATCGGATAGTCGCCTTACTTATCCACTAAGCTATGTGGGCGGCGCTTTTATTGCTCATGTTTTCGTTGTAATACACAAACTTTTTTTGAATTTTTTGCGGAAAAATCAATTTTTGCATCGATTTTTTAATTTACATAAAATAAACATTGTAGCAATTTTTCACAACTTTATGAGACGAATAAAATGACACCAAAATTATCCAATTTGAACATTATTTTGGGTTATTGAAACGAAAATTCTGATTCATGTTTTCGTTTCAATAACCCAAAACAATTTTCTAATTGAATAATTTTGGCGTAATTTTATTTGTCTCATAGAGTTATAAAAAATTGCTACAACGCTCATGTCATAAATGGCAGATCCCACAGGACTCCCAATATTTAACTCTCATACAATATCCATATGGGTCAATTTGATGCTTTATCATATGTTTGATTAAAGGATCATAAGTATGATTTCCTTCCACCCAATATTTCATAGATTTAATTTTTTCCGATTCTTTAAGACCTTTTGTCTGCTCCCTATAATACCCAATCTCTCCTCCTCCAACCAAACTCGCGAACCAAATAAGCTAAGGGGGTTGATAGTGCTCATCCTTAAAAAAATCGATTTTTCCGCAAAAAATTCAAAAAAGTTTGTGTATTTCAACGAAAACATGAACAATTTCAAACACAATTATCTGAAAGACTACAACGATTCAGAACATGCCGTAAAAATAAAAAATGCTCCATTTTTCATGGATTTTCCGCATATATAATTTTTACATGGAGTTTTTTTTCCGAGTGGACTGGTCCTTTAAGTCACTAAAAACTATTAGTCATAAAAAATTACAATCTCCGAAACTATCTCTAGGAATAACAAAATTTTGTTCATAGGTCAATCAACTTTAATTTCATGAGCAAAATGACTAAGAAAAAAAAGTATCATCTTTGAACATGGTACAACTTATCTGATAAAGAACCTAGTACACAAAATGGACCCGACAAAAACATTTTAGTGATGAATCACATTCACAAAAAGCGAGAAAAAAATTCATATGCGAAGTGACCGAGCCAAGGTCTTGTCAAGTTTTTGAGATCCCTTTTTTGAGATTTTCAAGGACTTTCTTTATTAAGATACCTTATAAAAATAATAATCAAGTCGCCAGCGCACACAACCTTGTTTCAAATCTATTTTTTTCTTAAAAATCACCGTGTCACCAGCTGTGAATTTTGCGGTCCTTGATGCTCAAAAAGGTTTGTGTCATCGCCGGAAGAATGACTCGGACGCGTGAGCATCAAAGACTTTTTGTTTATATAAGATTTTTATTGTGTCAAAATGAGTGAGAAATGTTAAATGAGAAATGTGCGTTTGTCTGTCTGTCTGTACGGACAAATGTCGTAACCTTAAGTCTGATCCCATTACGGCTTAGGTTTCTGAAAAGAGCTCGGCGAGAGGAGAAAAACGACACCAAAATCATGGGGGTACCCCTTCTGGAAAAAATTAAAAGTTTCATTTTTGCCTTTTTAGCTTAGGTATTTGGTCAGAAATGAAAACCTTTTCACATCTGCCTTCATTGTGCAGCTGGTAAAGTGTTAGTTTTGCAATCGGAAAGGCGTAGGTTCGATTCCCGTCCCCGCCGAAATATTTTTGCTTTTTCAGGTTGTGTTCAAGCGTGTTGAAAAATTTGAAAATTTTTTGAAAAAAAAAACAAATTTTTCGATTTTTTACGAATTTTTCTATTTTTGATGAATTTTTCGATTTTTGACGAATTTTTCAATTTTTACGAATTTTTCGGTTTTTACAAATTTTTCAATTAGGCGCTCGGTATCCCGGTATAATAAAAATTACTTTGAAGATGAAAACTTTCTCAAATAAAAAAATACAAGATGTTGAGCAACTCAATGCCGTTGTAACACTTCCTTAGCAGAATAAACTAGAAGGGAACTGATGGTCAACTTAGCCGGCCAAAATCTAACCTCGGATCAACCGAACGAGCAACGAACACATTGAGCCAGAGAGAACTTTTGAAGGAAGATGAGTTGTCATCTCTTCTCTGTATGTCGGTTTACAATTAAGCAAAACTGATGTGGGAATCAATTGCAAGAGTGCTAGTTTTTTTTATCAAACGGACTCAATTTGATATATGTATAAATAGAAAGAATGCTTTACATTTAAAAAATCAAAGAAATTTTGTAAATTTAGTTAAAGTTTTTTCAATGGTTCGTAGTAGGGTAGCACGGAATGGAGGATCGGGATTGAGTCGGGATTATGAGTATATCTTTTTATGATAAACTCTGAGTAGAATGATGTTGTTGCAAAAAATATAAATCATGTTTTTCTGCATATTTTTGCAAAGACCGTATCGAAAAACAATGACTCTGTAAAAAGTTATGGTCCAGGTCCCGACCGGGATCTCGATTTTTGAGAAAAAAATCGAATTTTATTCAAAAATTAAAATTTTTGTTCAAAAATCAAATTTTTGAGAAAAAATTGAATTTTTTGCTCAAAATCGAATTTTTCGAGTTTTTGACAAAAATTCGATTTTGAGTAAAAATTTCGATTTTTGAGCAAAAGTCAATTTTTGAGAAAAAATCGAATTTTGTTCAAAAATCTTAAAGGGGGGGGGGTAAACTTTGCAGCAGCACTTCTGAAAAAAATTTTTTTGAATTTTTTTCTAAAATGATCATTTTTAGGGGTAATTTTATGCGGGAAATCGATTGCGCGCACTCCCAAAATGTGAAAACGCTTCCTTGACCCTAATTCAGGGAAGAAATCGGTGTATTGAAGCGAAAATCCGAAAATGTTTGATTTTCGGTTCAATACACCGATTCTTCCCTGAATCAGAGTCAAGGAAGCGTTTTCAAGCTTCGGGAATGCGCGCAATCGATTCCTCGCCTAGAAAAACCTAAGAATCGGCGGTTTTCTCATAAAAATTCGAAAATGTTTGATTTTCGCTTCAATACACCCACTCCCATTCCCTGAATCAGGGTCAAGGAAGCATTTTCATGCTTCGGGAATACGCGGAATCGATTTCTCGCATAAAATTACCCCCTAGAAAAGTCATTTTTGCAAAAATTCAAAAAAAAATTTTTTTCGGAAGTGCTGCTGCAAATTTTACCTCCCCTTTAAATTTTGCTCAAAATCGAAGTTTTACTCAAAAATTGAATTTTTTGCTCAAAATCGAATTTTCTCAAAAATCGAGTTTTCGACAAAAATTCGATTTTGACCAAAAAAATTCAATTTTTGAGTAAAAGTTCGATTTTGAGCAAAACTTTCGATTTGAATTTCGATTGAGCAAAATTCAATTTTTTTGAAAAATCGAATTCCGGGATCCCGGTCCCCAAATCGGGACTCGTAAATTTCCGACGTCGGAAATATTAGGTTGGTGCAAAGTCTTTTCAGAACTTAAATTTTATAAAAATATAATCAAATAAACATTAGGTAAGATATTCGCCATGATTTAGTATGACTTGCGCCTATTTAGCAGGTAAACTTCGAATTCCTCTATCGAAGAAAATACGGAGCTTCTGATCAAAATAGGTTCGAAGCCATTTTTTAGAATTTTCATCGTTTTCGAAGTGCAGTTCGTCCAGGTTAGCCTGCAAATCCCGGAAAAGGTGATAGACAGATGGTGCAAGATCTGGGTTACAAGCTGGGTGGAGCAGAACTTCCCAGCTTCTGATGTTTTTCTTTGGTCAACTTTGCGGTATGTGGTCTGACATTGTCGTGGTGGAGTACGATCTTTGTCTTCTGGGGCCCTTTTGTACGAGCGGCTTCAGCCAATCGATCAAGTTGATGACTGTATACTGCAGCTATGAGTGTGGACTTGTTATCCAATAACTCCCATTAGATCACTCCTTCCAAATCCCACCACACACACAACATAACTTTTTTCTATGTGGATCTGGCATTGGATCGGGTGATGGCTTCTCTCCAGGCCCTACTCACTGTCTCTTGTGGCGAAAGTTAGTATAAAGTTTTGATCGAAACAAAATTGTAATTTTGAATTCAAATGAGTTTGAACATTGAAGCGAAGAGCCGACACTCAGGCATCAATCAGATTGTTTATTGAAACGATTTAATAAAACATTATAAAATTTAAAATCCTTGAACATTTAGAAGAAAATAAATACAGCATTTTTTATAACTCGACGAGACGGATAAAATGACACTAAAATTATCGAGTTTGAACAATGTTTTGGGTTATTGAAACGAAAACTCTGATTCAGAATTTTCGTTTCAATAACCCAAAGCATTTTTCAAATTTAATAATTTTGGCGCCATTTTCGTCCGTCGAGTTAAAAATGCTGTATTTATTTTTTCTTGTTCAAGAATTTTGAATTTTATAATGTTTTATTAAATCGTTTCAATAAACAATCTGATTGATGCCTGAGTGCCGGCTCTTCGCTTCAATGTTCAAACTCATTTGAATTCAAAAATTACAATTTTGTTTCGACCATAACTTTTTACCGTTAGATTTTCAGGTGGTGCCGTAAAAACAAAAAATGCTCCAAATTTTGTGCTCTATCACATGGNTTTTGAATTTTATAATGTTTTATTAAATCGTTTCAATAAACAATCTGATTGATGCCTGAGTGCCGGCTCTTCGCTTCA
Organism: Acrobeloides nanus; assembly: GCA_900406225.1. Taxonomy (NCBI): domain Eukaryota; kingdom Metazoa; phylum Nematoda; class Chromadorea; order Rhabditida; family Cephalobidae; genus Acrobeloides; species Acrobeloides nanus. The sequence goes on along the minus strand of OZJO01018013.1, from coordinate 14,641 downwards.
ATGTTCAAGCTCATTTGAATTCAAAAATTACAATTTTGTTTCGACCATAACTTTTTACCGTTAGATTTTCAGGTGGTGCCGTAAAAACAAAAAATGCTCCAAATTTTGTGCTCTATCACATGGCATCATTTCTCCAAAAGTAGACTGGTCCTTTAACTTAGATTTATGACAACCAAGCATAGTTCAAGAATTTAGAGTTTTTTCCAATCATCGTTTTTATTTTGAGTAGGACGATTTATATTCGAGGAAACAATTCTTTGTGCCATTTTTACGAAGCCTGGGGGCTGCGTATCGCGTGTAACTTTGTAAAATTAATTAAAAGGCGTATTTTTTGAGAACTGATTCTTCAAACTCAAATGGAGTACAAAATCATCGAGTTCATTTACAAACGGTCGGTATTTTTTTATTTTATGTATATGATTGAAAAATAAGAAAATTATACTCTTTAAAATGGAAAAGTGCGTGTGTCTGTCTGTGAAGACTAACTTTTTTTCTGCCCTATTTTTTTGCGGGACCTTGGTTAAACTGTTTAGAATAGTCCAAAAAAGTAGGTCCCGACTCTGGAAAAACTCATCTAAGGGGTCTACGAGACCCTCTCCCACCGGGGATCCAAAAATCGAGCTTTCGAAAAGTTCTCCAAATTGTCTGATTTTTTGTACACGGAGGTTTTCGGGTATGGGGAACACAAATCCGAAGGAAGTTTTCATTTTTGACATCAGGGGTATGCGGCGGAGGACCTTAACAATTAGATCGTTTTTTCAAACTATCCAATTGTTGCACAAAAAGTACAGCTCGTAGCGTAGAGCGCCGAAAGCACTCCCAAGTGCAGCTCGTAGCGTAGAGCGCCGAAGGCACTCCCAAGTGCAGCTCGGTAGTGTAGAGCGCCGCAGGCGCTTTCAAGTATAGCTCGGTAGCGGAGAGCGCCGCAGGCTATAAACACCAACTCGCGATGTGTCACGCGACACAAAAATGTACTGTCGCGAAAAATATACGACGAAAGTATAAATCCTGCTTTACATTAAGGCTCAGGAAAACTGACAACTGGTTTCAAAACGGCATGTGGAAAACTGACAAAGGTCGATTTTCTCCACTTTCCTGTGATCAAAGTCAAAAAATTCTTTCAGATTCGAACCCCCCGCCGGAGGCGCTCGACTCCCGGTTCTTAGTGAAATTGGTGTGGGCTGGGGTGGCGCATGTTCGATCCTTTTCTCTCTATCGGTCACTAATTTCATTGATTCACTTGTTTAAAATTGTTTAAAACATTTATACATTGCATGCTTCGTAAAAATCATTAATTTTCATACAAACTAATTTGAAAAAACATATGCTTTTCTTGGAACGAACTCTCGAAATATCAACGCACTAATTTTCCTAAAAAATAATTATGATTGTGAGACAAATAAATACACTACCAAGAATAGAAATCTACTATTTTGAGAATTTTCTGCCGACTTGAATTTTTTTTATTTAAATATATGCTGCCGTTTTATCTGAAAATCGACGCCTAAGCGCACAAAAACGATGCGTAAGAGCATGAAAACGATGCCTAAGTCCAAGAAACCCATCTGCCTAAGCGTCTGAGCCTAAGCCTTAGACCTAAACCTAAGCGCATAAAATCGATACCTAAGCTTAGGCGTCGACGTCATGCACTTTTCCTAAGGCTAAGGCGCTTAGGCAGGTGGGTCGTTTTCATGCTCTTACAAGTAAACATCACGAACTTGATTTCCTAGATTTCGACAAAAAGTATCAAAAAATCTTTGTTATATGGTGCTTCTATAAACGTACTAAACGAATTTTTCCTCACTCCTCACCGTTTGCAATAAAAACAGCAAAAAAGGTTTAAAATAAATATATTCTTACCTTATAAGCAAAAATTGTAATCTTCAAGCAATAGCACCGGTGGTGCAGTGGATACGCTGCCGCCGCAAAATCCTTTTGGTTGGGGTTCGAATCCCACTGCCGTCCAATTTTTTGCCGATTTCCAATTTCTTTTCAATTCTTTTTTAAATTGTTTATTATGTATTTATATGAAAATTTTATCACCAAAATTTTATTTTTATCTAATTTTTACGATTTTTTAAATATTTTTTTCGCTTATTTTTATTTTTAAATATTATTTATTGAAAAATATTTAAAATAAAATTTTAGTGATAAAATTTTCCTAAAAGTACATTTAAAAAATTTAAAAAAGGATTTAAAAGAAATTGGAAAAAGGCATAAAAATTGGACTGCAGTGGGATTCGAACCCAAGCTAAAAAGCTTTTGACGCGGCAGTATATCCACTGCACCACCGGTGCTATTGATTGAAGATTACAAATTTTGCTTATAACAAAGAATATATTTATTTTAAACCTTTTTTACTGTTTTTATTGCAAACGGTGAGGAGTGGGGAAAAATTCGTATAGCACGTTTATAGAGGCACGATAACAAACATTTTTTGATACTTTTTGTCAAAATCTAGAAAACCAAGTTCGTTATGTTCACTTGTAAGCAGATGCGCCTTTTTTATTTGGGGATAGGAGTAGGGAGGGGGTGCCAAACTCGAAAGCATGCGAATTTTTAAAGACGACTTTCACCATTCGATTCTACTCGACGAGAGAAGAAGATCGAGCACCATAACATGGGTTTTCAAAAAATTTCAAAAACACTTATTTAGGGGATAGGAGGGTACAAGTCGACCCCATATTTAATTTTTTCCAGAGTCAAGACCTACTTTTTTGGAACCAGTTAGCCCGAACACACTGACAGACTTTTCTCCTTTAAAGAAACTAATAATTTTAGACTAATATAGATAAAAATGTTTTCAAATGTGGGATTATTTTCGTTAGCTTTACTATCAATTTTGTGCTCAAATAACATTTATGGCATGCGATACACAGTAAGTTATAAACTGGGACCGATCAGGGTCGGGGAAGCGTAAAAATTCGAAAAAAATTGAAAAAATAAAAAGCGTTTCCACATCGGCCGAGTGCCCACTGGCGCTCGTAGTGAATATTTTTGGGCTGACACTACAGGATGAATAAAAAACTGGAATTTGGGAGATTGTTTCATGTTTTTTCAACCCAAAATTTTTTTCAAAATTTTCAAAAATGACCTTATTAGGGCGAATTTTATGCGGGGAAATCGATTGTGTGCCGTTGTCGGACAGTTGGTCGACTCGGACACTTGGTCGACCCGGACAGTTGGTCGACCGGACACTTGGCCGACCGGACAGTTGGTCGACTGGACAGTTGGTCGACTGGACACTTGGCCGACCGGACAGTTGGTCGACCGAACGGGGGCCTTAGGCTTAGGTCTTAGGCCTTGGCTTAGGCCTTAGGTCTTAAGCCTTAGGCTTAGGTCTTAGGCCTTAAGCTTAGGCCTTAAGTTTAGGCCTTAGGCCTTAGGCTTAGGCCTTAGGCTTAGGCTTAGGCTTAGGCCTTGGCCTTGGGCCTAGGCCTATGCTTAGGCATTAGGCTTTGGCCCGAGTCGACCAACTGTATGGTCGGTTAACTGTCCGGTCGGCCAAGTGTCCGGTCGATCAACTGTCCGGTCGACCAAGTGTCCGGTCGACCAACTGTCCGGTCGGCCAAGTGTCCGGTCGACCAACTGTCCGGGTCGACCAAGTGTCCGAGTCGACCAACTGTCCGGCATTCATTGTGTGCAGCTTGAAAATCTTCCCTGACCCTGAATCAAGGAATCGGAGTGCGTGTATTAAAGCGAAAATCTAAAATTTTTAGATTTTCTGGGGCTAATTTTATGCAGGGAATCGATTGCGCGCATTCCCGAAGCTTGAAAACGCTTCTCTGATCCTGAATCAAACAAAAATCGACGTATTATAGCAAAAATTGGTCATCGCTTCAATACACACACCCGATTCACTGAATCAGGATCAGGGAAGCATTTTCAAGCTTCGAGAATGCGCGCAGTCGATTCCCCGCATAAATTTACCCCCAGAAAGTCATTTTCAGGTAGAAAATCTAAAAATTTTCGTTTCAATACACACTCCGATTCCCTGATTCAGGGTTAGGGAAGCGTTTTCGATTCCCCGCATAAAATTAGCCCTAATAGGGTCATTGTTGAAGAAAAAATTTTCGGGTCGAAAAAACATGAAAAAATTGCCCAAATTCCGGTTTTTTATACACCCTGTATACTAGACTAAAGTAATTTTTTTTCATCAGAATTTAAGTTACTCCCTACAAGTTATGCTTAGTTTTATCAGAATATACCCTGATTCAGGGAAAGCCTGTGTATTCCTGATTCAGGGAAGGCTTGTGTATTGAAGCAAAAAGTCGCAAAAATCGCATTTTTGTGACTTTTCGCTTCAATACAGTAACCGTTTTTGTGTTAAACCTTCAGTGAAACGCACTGTACCCCAATAATTTTGACCCCCCCCCTTCCCTCTTGCCCTTGTGCTGATTTCACAGAATCAAGTTAGGTTTAACGAGTTAAACAAGTTATAGAAAAAAGTTGATTTTAGAAGTTAAGTTCAGAATCAAACATACCACAAATGGATGCTAGTCGAAGTATCCGACATGTTCCTGTTTCAATGTCTAAATTTTTCCGACTTAGTTCTTCTCTCGATCCAAAGTAAAAAGTTGATCCTTTTTGTTTAATTTATTGAATATACAGGGTGTTCCAGTAGGTTGGGACTATTATTGATTTGAGGGTTTCTCGTCATCCAATCGGTCATTTTCGATGCGGTTTTTTGTAGGAGAGAAAAGCTGAGACGATTCTGCTTCAGATCCTATAAAAATATTCAAAATTCGCGAATTTTTCAGTTTGAAGTTTTTCAAGCAACTTTTCTCCGTCTTCGCAATAAGATAGAGATTTGGGATCAAGTATAGATTAGGGGGGTCACCCACGTGGTCAAAAATCGAACTTTTTCAACACTTGAATTTTTTTACGAAAATGACCCCATAGGGGTTTTTTCATGCGGGGAGCACGAATCCGAGCGAATTTTGGCTTGAAAATGCATAGAAACTCGAAAAAAGTGCAAAAGTAAGAAACAGAAAGAATAAAAATGCAATTTTTTCGAGTTTCTCCTTACTATGGTTTTCTAGGCGAGGAATCGATTGCGCGCAGTTTTAATGCATGAAAAAATTTCCCTGATCTTGATTCAGAGATTACAAAGTTTATATCCTTTTTAAGGGTATGCTACTCGTAGGGGTAACTTCCAGTAGTCAAAATCAAACAAATTCTTTCAGATTCGTGTTTTCTATGTCGAAACTCCCCCCCCCCCCCCAATACAAAATTTCATCCATTGTGGAGAACTTTTTGGAAATTCGATTTTTTCGACCCCCTTGGTTCCTGGGGTAAAAAACTTGACTTTTCAAAAAGTTCTTCAAAATGGCTAAAATTTTGTATTCGGGGGTTTTTCGACCTGCAGAACACGAATCTGAAGGAATTTTTCCCCGGGACCGCTCTTGGGTCCAACATAGATCAACATAGAAAAATAATGAAAAGCAAACTTTTCATATTATTTTACGGGTTTTTATTTTAAAAACTTTTTTGATTAGATAAAAACAAAAATTAGATGGTCGGAGATCGATGTTTTCCTTTCAAAATGAATTTTGCGCCACTTACTCATGCACCATGAGTAGTAATTTTTTCTCACTTTTTCTCAAATGCATTTATTTATTGCACTATAATTTTTTTTTAATTAAAGGGGGTGACAATCATGGCTTAATCCAAGAAAGAATTTTTCTAAAAAGATCATTTTTAGGGGTAAAATCATGCGAGAAATTGATTGCGCGAATCGCCGAAGAAAATTGTCATTTTTCGCTTCAAAATCCAAGTTTTCCCTGAATCAGGATCAGGATGCATTTTCACGCTTCGGCGATGCGCGCAATCGATTTCTTGCATGATTTTACTTCTAAGAATGGTCTTTTTAGAAAAAATTTTTCTTGAATTAAGCCATGATTGTTATCCCCTTTAATCTAAAAAAATTTACGCATACAATTTAATGATAAAAATAAATATTACAGTTATATAAAAATTACAAGTTATGAAAATTATGGAAATCTTAATTTTACCAATTAACCAAATAATTTTAAGATTTCTACAACTTTTGGAAAATAAAAATTATAAACAAATGGAACATATTCTTACCATATTCAGGCCTGGATCATGTTAAGCCCGGATCTTAGCCCCATTAAGAGGCCAAGATATTTTTTTTAACTTTTCAAAAATCGTTAAAAAAATGTCTATTTTTGCTACAAAAATGTGATTTTAAACCAAAATACGATTTTTTTTAATACAAAAAGCCATTTTTCGTACAAAAAGTGGCATTTAAAAAAATGAATTAATGCAGCCCCCGAATCTAAAAAATTTTTCCCAAAAATACCTATTTTTTAAAAACCAACTATGTTACCCACTCATCTCCTACATCGTTTCGAGAGGTCTGCTACAACAATGTATCAGAAAATCATAGTTTTGATTTAAATTCGTTTAAAAAAGTTGACAAATTTGGGCCCTTCCTGATCACATTTAAAGAAAATAAAACATAAAAAAGTAATTGTTTTTTCAGATACCTAACTAGGATTTACAGGGTGATTTAAAAAATGAGAATTTTGCGATTTTTTAGAAAATTTTCAAGTTTTTTAATTTTCACCAAAATAACCCTATAGGGGGTTTTCTATACGAGGAATTGATTGCTCGCATTCTTGAACCTTGAAAACGCTTCCCTGACCCTGAATTATTTTAGCTTCAATACACATGTTCTTCCCTAAATCAGGGTCAGGGAAGCGTTTTCAAGGTTTGGCAATGCGCGCAATCGATTCATCTCATAGAAAAATCCCCTATAGGATTATTTTGGTGAAAATTAAAAAACTTGAAATTTTTTGTAAAATCGCAAAATCCTCATTTTTTTAATCATCCTGTATTTTCGGGGGTGTGAGTCTATTACTAAAATTTTTAGCATGAAAATTTTTGAAATTTCAATGAAGGATCATTATGTTTGAGGAAAAATGTTTAATTTATTGGATTTCAAGGGGTCTATAGACACCCTCGCTACGTGCTTGATTGTGATGATTTTGAAGGAGATAGTTTTTGTCGTAAACTGTCGAATTTTCTCCTCAAATCCCTTACTGGGCGTTGTTTTTCGGCATGCATACCATCAACTGGATCCCAATCCAGACTTTCATGGCTTTCGTTTCCGGATTTCTAAAAATTAGCACTTTATACTAGCAGTCATACTGACAGAGGGGGTCCATATTTTCCAAAATTTTGAGAGGGGGTAAAGGGTGAATGCTAGCAGCCTCGAAATGCAATTTGATGTGCTAGCCGATCGAAATAAAAATGTAAAATTCAGGGTTTTCGTGTCAATGTTCAGACACATTCAAAAACCCGTTTCGAGACGGTGTCTCGAAATGAGTCCCGATTTCGAGGCGGCTAGTTCACTCTAAAGGAGCAACTTCGAAAATTTTGCGCCCCCTCGAGTTGACGACCAAAAAATCGCAGCAATTGCTTTTCAACCTCTCTTAACTATGCATTGTAAAGAACTTTAAAGGGGGGTACAGATCGAGGCCCGATCTCGAAAAAAAATTTTTCTCCAAATTGGCTGATTTTTGATACTCGGGGTTTTCGGGCACAAGAAATCGATTGGCGCAAGTCTCGAGTTCCGAAAAAATTTTCATAATCCCCTATCGGGGGCAGTGGTGAAAACATGTAACATGTACCAAAAAGAGTACCAAAAATCAGCCAATTTGGAGAAAAAATTTTTTTCCTCAATCTGTACCCCCTCCCTTTTAAGAGTTTACGATCAAAAAGGGTCGCTAAGATTTTCGTGAGAGAATAAAGGGGCAAACTTGAATCTTTTCGAGAGATCCATTCCTGGACCCCTGCACAGGTATGCTAGCAGTAGCATAGTTGTTGGTCGTTTTCAGAGGTTGAAAATGTCCTCCTCTGTTTTGGACTTATGTTTTTAAGAAAAAAATTTGTAGCACGCTTCAAAATCCGACACAAATCCGAGAAAGAGGGGTCCAGTTTCAACCTCTGGTTGCATACAAGGAATGATGAATTACAAAAACAATTTTTTAAATTGTGTTCATGCTTCAGGAAACAAAGGGATATTGGGATAATTAATCAAAATAAAATATACTTCTCCTTCGGCTTCTTCTATTTTTTCTTCTTCATCCTGACTCGATGAAACATCTCTCCAGTTACTCATAGAGGGATCTGCTACAGACATCCGTCTCTTATCTCTTCCTTGTCTCGACCGACTTCTTAGAGCTCTCTGGATACGTCGTTTAGCTTCTGTAACTCTTGAAGGAACCACCTTAAAATGGACTAGGTTTAAAGAGGTAAGTTGTTATCATAAAAGAATGGAAATATAGAGGAAAAAGAAAAGGGAAAATATATGTAATGACAATTTTTGAGAGTATATTTTCTTACCCGGCCTATAGGATCGGTCTGCATTTCAGTGTCGACAATTTCCGGCATTGGAGTTTGAATTCGAATATTTTTGCATTCAACTTTTTCTGTTTGTGTCTCCATTTCTAAGTAGTCGACAATATGTGTTTGCAGTTGTTGTTCTCTCATTTGCACTTTTTCGGTTTGGATTTCACTGTTCTAAAATTGGATATTGAGTTGGTCAAGGAATGGTCAGGGGCCTATTTCCTCAAATCTGGACCAAAATTACGACGCTGAAAAGGTCGCCAAGATTCTTGCGAGGAGTAATGGAACGAACTTGAATCTTTGATTACTTAGACACATTTCTGCACCCATTCCCAGTTATGGCCGGCTTCCTTATCCAGCACTATGAAGGGCCAACTTTTTTTGCCCTCTTCTCGTGAAAGAGGCTATAAAAATTGTCTTACCTGTAAGTTTATGATATGTGTCATTGTCTGTAAATCTTTCATCTCTATTATAGGAGTTTGTGTTTCTTGTAATTTTACAGCAATAGCTTCTGTTTGAGATTGGGTTTCACATAAAGAAGCTTCTCTAGTATCCGTTTGCATACCAGAATCAATTGATTCAACATCAACTGTTTGGATGTCTTTATTCTAAACTTTTCTAATCTCACATTTTTTTAAATTGAAGAAAAATGTTAGAAAGATTAAATTGTTAGCAACATTTAGGGTAATTTGGGGTTCACTCATTTTTGAGCAAAAGTTACATCTAACATGACACTATTTGTCATAGTTTGTGAATTCACAAATTCTAAGATTGGTGTTTGGGTTTCTTCGGAAATGGTAGGCTCAGCCTCATATTGCGTTTCGACTACCGAAACTTCTGGAGGCTCGGTTTGCATTACACTATCATGAAATTCAATTATGGTTTGAATTTCAGTGTCCTAAAGTCATAGGTTATCTGGGAGGAAAAAATTTCCTGCAAAGATAGATTCTCAGATGAGAAAGAATCCTACTACAAGGGACCAGTTTGGTCGGAAAAAAGTTGCCATTTTTTGTTGATATTCGAAAAGTTTATAAAAATGGAACATTTTTTATTTTTACGGTAAATTTTGAATCGTTGTTGTTTTTGAGGTAATTTCGTATAAGTTAGCGATTTGAAATTTTTTATATTACAACGAAAACATGTATCTGATAGTTTTTCCTGAAGCAATAAAATCTGTATATTGAAAAGAAAATAATTTAAAATCCTTGAACACTTGGAAAAAATAAATACAGCATTTTTTATACCTGTCGAGATGAATAAAATGGCACAAAAATTATCCAATTTAAAAATTATTTTGGGTTATTGAAACGAAAACAATAAATCAGGGATTTTGTTTCAAGAGGGGAGAAGAAGAGGTGAGTGTGGAAAGCGCTCGGTGAGAAGAATTTCACACTTATCTCTTCTTCTTTCCTCCGAGTGCGTTAGCGCTCGACCTCTCGGTACTTTTAATAATTTCTTATGTTGTGATTCTGATCGATCATAGGTTCCTGCAAAATTTTTGGAAAGAAAGGTGGAACCGAACCCTTGATAGTTTCGGACCGAAATTTTCGTCGATGCCGAACTCCTTAGCAGCGCATCGGACCACTATACCATGGTGGTCAATGATTGGCTTGTCGTTAATTTCGACCTTGAAATTTTGCCAGCCTCAAAGCTTACAATTAATGTAGCGATATGTGTCATTGTTTGTGAATCTTGTATATCAGGTGCATTAGTTTGAGTTTCTTCAACAAGTGTTTCAATTTCGTCTGTTTGTAAAATTTCATCACTAAGATCAGGTTCCGTAGAATCTGTTTGAATTCCGGAATCAAGAGACTCAACATCAATTGTTTGTTGGGCTTTTTCGTCTCTAAAATTTAAAAAAATTTTACAATGATAGAGCATGCGAGAGGGCAGGTTTTCGATTCCCCTCAGCTCCATAATGTTTTGCATTTTGACTTTGTTTTATTATTTTAGTTTTTTATATTTTTTTAATATTTTATATTATTTAATATAAAAATTAAATTTAAACAAATATATTGAAAACGAAAATAATAGAAACAAAAGTCCAAAATGCAAAAACGTTATGGAGCTGAGGGGAATCGAACCCCTGCCCTCTCGCATGCTAAGCGAGCGCTCTACCACTGAGCCACAGCCCCAGATAATAGAAGAGTGGTAAATCTAGCTATGTATGAAGCGGAAGTACATACATAATTTGTTTCGACATATGAAAAACTTGTTTTTTTAAATCCTGTTTTGCATTTTTCCTTTTCAATTTAAATTTTTAAAGTTAAAATTTTCAAATATTCAAACTACAAGTTAAAATACAAAGGAAAAACATATAGCAATCCTCTTGAAAATTTTCTAGAAAAACTGCAACGGAAGATTTTTAGATGTACAGGTGAAATGTAAAGGACTTGTTTTTGAAGATTGTTTCGAGATTTTCAAGTTTTTTAAAATTTTCACAAAGTAGCCCTATATGGGGTTTTTCTATGTGAAAAACGATTGCGCACATTGTGAAAACGCTTCCTTGATTCAGGGAAACGATGCGTGTATTATAGTGAAAATAGGCTAATTCAGTGTTAGAAAAGCGATATCAAGATTTGACAATGCGTACCATCGATTTCTCGTATAAAAAGCTCCATATAAGGTTATTTTGATGAAAACTTGAAAATTTTTGAAGTCGCACAAAAAATTCATTTTTAGGACACCCTGTATATACATCATAGGTCGACAAGGAGGAGCCCCCCCCCCTGACCCACTCACTCATGGACCCAAAATTGAAGGGGGGACCACCTCATGGGCTCTGCCGAACAGTATGATCCATAAAAATTGGGTGTCAGAAGACTATCTCAAGCTAAAAAAAGGTCGTTTTTTGGTGGAGGACCACCTCATCGGGGATCCCCTCCCCCCAGCTTGCCGACCTATGATATACATGGTGATTTTTTTAAACTTACATCAATAAAATATCAGTTTGAGTATCAGCTTCGTAGTAAACTACTGTTGGAAGTGGTCCACGACTCGGAATGCTAAGCCTAGTCGGATCTGATTGCCTTACAATTTCTTCGATCATAGCAGCATGTGCAGATTTTTTATCTTCATCTTTTTCATCCTAAATTTTAACTTTTTTAAAACAAAAAAATAATCATGTTTACCGCAAGTGCCAAAATTTTAGGCATTCCAGTTTTTGCATCCAAATCTTCAAAAATAGGTGGAAGTTCAATGCCAGCTTCTTTGGCTTCTTCTTGAATTTGCTCCATCACATGACGCTTGGTATCGGCACTAAAAATGAGATTTTTAAATTTATTTTTGGTTATTTTAAAAATGATTTTTTTATCAAAATTATATTTTGCCTATTTTCAACAAACAATGGGGGGGAGGGGAGCATACATGGGCAGCACCCCGGGTGCAATTTTCAAAAAAACCGACAATCCTCATTTGGTCCCCCTCCCGATGGGGTCGAAAAGTTGGTGACCAAGATTACACATAAATATGCTCCTCCAAGCAACCTACTTGCGACTATTAATCCTCAATGTGTCGGCCTTACGACCCACATTCTATGTCCCCCCCCAACCTCGACCCACAACCCTCCCTTGATTCTGACCGACGGCAGTGGGATACTTGCGGACGGACTTTTGCGGACAAAACGTTTGAAAAATTCAATTTTTCAAATGTCCCGTCCGCAAAAGTCTGTCCGCAAATGTTCGTCCGCAAATGTTCCGTTCGTAAATATCCCGTCCGCAAATGTCTGTCCGCAAATGTCCCGTTCGCAAATATCCCGTCCGCAAATGTCGGAAATTGGAAGTAAAAACTTTCGACTTCTTATTCAGTGCAAATTTTAATTTCGGAATCGAAAGTTTTTACTTCCAGAGGATTGAAATGGGCCGCAGAAGCATGTGCCCCATCGAGGGCAAAAATCGAAAAAATCATACAGTCCCCTTATTTTGTAACCAGCCGAAGAAAGGTCTGCTAAAAATTTTATGAGGATTTCCCATATGATTTTGGAATGGTGCCGTCCCCTAGTCGACTCTTAATCATACGCCACTACCCTCACCACCTCTCCCCGCCCAAAAATTAGATCTTGAATATGCTATTGTTCATAGGTTCACCTCATCATAGGCATTATATATTTAGCCATTTTGTTACTACCCCACATTTTCATCATGCCTATCGAAGCTCCTTTATGATCTCCTAAATTTGTGATTTAGAAAAATATATATTTGATGAAAGCTACCTTTCGCTAAATTAGCCTGATAATCTTTTAAAAGCTGCATTAATAATTCCTTATACCATTCTTCGATGGCTTGTTGCACGACATTTATACACATTGAAACTAGGGATAAACCGGTTATGACAAAGAAAAAGCATAGTACCATAAGACTAAAAATTGAGTTTCGAAAAAATTTTTAACAATTTTTAAAAAATGGCATACTCTCTTCGTTTGACAATGACATCTCCAAGACCGATTGTTGATAAGCTAAAAATTAAAGAATTTTTTTGGCATTTTTATGATGAAATTTTCCAAAAAATGGCAAAAATTTTTTGGCCCTAACCATACATGGGTAAGCAGGGGGTACTGGGCCCCAAACTACGAATTGGTCCCAAAGGTTACTGTCAACCAAAAAAAAAACGTCGACAGGCGAAAAAGTCGAAATACGAATTCGTATACGAATTTTTTGGATCCTAAGAATTGGAAATACGAAATCGTAGTCAAATACGAATTCGTATATATGTTTTGGACGTATTCGCCGTCAAAATACGAATTGGTTCATTAATTTTTCTCCCGATACGACGAATTAGGGAGGGTACAGTACCCCTCCCCCCTTGCCCATGTATGGATAATACTGATCCTATTTCACATGCTATCAGATCAATAATTACCGATCTCATTTAAAAACAGACCCCTTTCTGTGGTCCGAAAATCCCTGATTTCAATAAAAATGATTTTTGAAACGATTGATATATTATTAAAAAATTTGAAAATCGCACAAAGAATCGTCAAAATCCGATTTTTAATCACTCTATAGCACTAGTATTGACCTGCTAAAGCGCCAGAACAGGGAAGTAAGATCAGTTAGAGCTGCACTCATCAATTTTTAATTAACTATTTATTTACCCTATAAAATAGACCATGGGCGAGTCTTAAATCAAAAATTTACAACACTATAGGGTCTAATGTTTACCATAACACCCTTTATAAAACTCATAAAAGTGCCGCTCCACTGCAACAGTTCATCTGCCATCTTTTTTCGGCTTTTTCTATTCTGTATTTCCCAGCAAGATATTCTCCTCAGCCAGCTTAGTCTTTGCATAATCTTTGCGCGGTGCGCGGCAATCTATCTTGGGTAATCCACTGTTCAGAGACCAGCTTGCCAACAAAATTTGCATAAATAGCGTTAAAAAAGAAGAGATGCAACAGAGTCCAATTCGAGCCGGGTGTCCACTTGTGCAGCTTGACCTCGGTTGGCCTGTCGGTCTATTCGTTACCACTTTTGTATTATTGTGCCTTGGCCCGCTGCGCGAACACATAAATCCTATTCTTTTTGTTCGCTTGGTACAGTTTGCATTATTGTTGGTAGAAAAGAAAACTTTTTGATTTTTATGGGGACATTTTATTGTTTATTTAAGCAAATTTTTAGGATGATGCATATTTTGAACGGAGGAAGAAAAACAATGATGCTGCAAAAAGGTCGCGTGATGCTAGAAGGCAAAAAGAGGAACATACTGCAGCTAGAGCTCAATATTTGGAGCAGGTATAGAGGAATTTTACAACAATTTTGAAATGTTAAATTTTAGGAAAACATCCAGCTTCATAGCCAGATAGCCTTGCTGAAGGGCGAAATTGCAAAATTACAAATGTTGTTATTGACGCATTCTACAAATCCTTCAGCAGTCATGGCTCAACTTCAAATCAAAACCGATTCGACAGGGCATGAAATGTCGCCAATTGAACCAAAATCGGTTGATTCCACTAATCATGTTAATTAGTTTTATTTATAATTACTATAGGTGTAAATTGGAGAAGCTAGGATGAGGTTAAAGGACCAGTCCAGTAATTTACAATCATATGAACAATGATATATTCAGAAAGATCATGAAAAACGGAGCATTTTTTGTTTTTACGGCATGTTCTGAATCGTTGTAGTTTTCGAGATAATTGCGTTTGAATTTGTTACAAGCTCTTTAATACACAACTTTTAAAAATTTTTTGCGAAAAATCGATTTTTGCATCGATTTTTTAAATTTTCATAAAATGAACATTGTAGCAATTTTTTATAGCTAAATGAGA
>OZJO01018000.1:0-56479 GCA_900406225.1 Acrobeloides nanus | reverse complement strand
CTAAATTTTGGTGTCAATCGTCTTCTCTCATCGTCCCCTATAACTTTTGTTTTGGTTGTATACTCTAAAAACGCCATTGTACAGTTTTTTCGGATTTCCCATTGAAAACCCGTGTACGCGGGGACCCTTTTTCTAAGGCTAATTTCTCGAGGTAAAAAGCTTTTTTGATGCGGTTTTTTCTCACTACTGGGTTTATAATAGCATAGATTTTGATTCTAAATCGTTTTTGGAGCGACTTTCCTATGATTTTCATGAGTTGTGAAAATGGGCGGCCATCCCTACACCAGCCCTTATGAAATATTTCAATGTCTTTACTAACCTCAAAGTATTTTTGTCCGTCGAATGTTGCACGTTCGCGCCCGCTTTATACTTCTTAGCCGTCTCGATTTCCGCACCACGTCGTTGAGCGGCGTTGAGCTCCTAAAAAAGAATATATTAAAAAATTAGTCTTACAGTTGAAAAAAACAACCAAAACCGAAAAAACAGTTTTTTTCGATTTTCTTTTACACTAAAGTCTTGTATAGTTTCCACGTCATTTTTTATGACGAATCTGATGGCGTAAATATCTTTTTAAAGTTTAACTGAAAAAAGTTATAAAGGAAAAATGTTTTTTAGGTTATCCTAGCGTATGAAATAAATACAAAAGTGAGCAGCCTGAAGTCTGCTCGAAATTAGTATAAAAACAAAATTTTAGGCATGTATAAAGAAAATCTACTAATATCACAAGTCCCATTCAATTGTTTAATTTCATCCTAATTCCTAATAAATGCTGCCTTAAAAACTTGCCGCTGATGTCTTCAATGTCTTAATTGGCGGTGCGTGCTTGCGAATAATTGTCACAGTATTTGGATCGGTGTCCGACTCGAGTTTTCCCATTTTAGACATTTTGGAAGCAATATAATTTAAACGTACTACTTAAAATCTATAATATACAGTAGTGAGCAAAAGTTAGGAAACCTCTTGGAAGCCCAGGAAAAAAACCGCGCAATCTTCCTAATTCAGCACGGGAACGTCTTTTTACTTTATACTGGGGGGGGGGGGGGTTTCAATCGAGGAATCGATTCCCGAAGATTTTGAGCGATTTCGAAATTTTCCTTACACCAAAAACCCGACTTACCGATAATTGTTTCAGCACACCCTCCCGCACTCAAACCCTAAAAATAACACCAAGAATCGATTTCCTGCATCGAAAAACACAATAAAACAATTTTCTGCCCTTTCTAGTACTCAATCCCTCGAATTCAGATCTGTGTTTTCAATTGCTCTAATATCTGTCAGCAGTCACGTATCCAGAAAAAATTTAGTGGGCCCAACATGGAAAAATTTTTTGTCTTGGCCCCCTTTGTGTTTTTGCGAAAAATTTTCGAAAAAAACATAAGGGGGGATTGTGAGAAAACGCCCTTGTAAAAAGCAATTTTGTTCGAATTTTTCAAAAACCACCTTGGTCCCCCCTTGTTTTTCGCTAAAATCGAAAAATTTTTGTCGAAAAACTTTTTAAGGAAAAAACCAGTGCCGCAAATGAAAATTTGTTTGCAAAATGCATGTTTATTAGCTGAAAATGCTCAGAAAAAAGCGATTTTTTATGGAAAAATGTTAAATTTTTTTGTTGAAAATGGATAATTTTGAACAATCTTGGTGAGATCCCTTAGTTAAAATAAAAAACCAACGTCGCAGGGGAATTTTTTTTGAAAACGTTATTTTTATGCTGAAAATTACAGTTTTTGGCGAAAAAATGTTGAATTTGGATTAAAACATGGAAAATTTGGTCATTTTTGGTGAAAAATCAAAAGGGGGAACCATTAGGATTTTTTGCTCAATCATCATTTTTACATAAAATTGTGCAATCGAATTTTTGCTCAAAATCGAAATTTTTGGGCAAAAGCATAAAGGGGGACCCTTAGGAAAAAATTTCATTTTTTCGATTTCGACGGGGGCCTGGGCTCCTATATACACCACTGTCTGTCAGTATTTTTGGGATATAAGAGGTCAGGGAAATTTTGAAATCACTCAAAACGTGCGGGAATCGATTCCCTGATAGGAAAAACCCTCAGTATAAAGTAAAGGACGTTTCCGCACTGAATTTGGGGAGGGGGTTGAGCGATTTTTCCGGAGCTTCTAAGAGGTTTCCAAACTTCTACTCGCTGCTGTAAATAAAAAGTAGTTAAATGACGAGAAAAAAGTGAACAGTTATATCATCATCATTTTTACATAAAATTGTGCAATATTCTTAACACTGAAATTGCTTGGCGAAATAATGAAAACAGGTCAATTTCAGTTTTTAACAAAAATCAAAGCCAAAAACGGCCCGATGGATGAACATACACGAGTTTAGAAATAGCGCTGCCACAATGATACGACTTCTTTCGGGAACATTCCCACAAACCATTTCGATTTTATGCGTGTTGTGACTTACCAAATTCAAAGTTAGCAAGACAAATGGGTTTTATTATTGCCACGATTCTCTTCTTCCTGTCATTTTACTACTTTACTAGCTGGATGGCTGCGCTGCCACGAGAACTTAACCTGCACATCCATCGTCAAGCCATTGTGCTCACTCGTATTTGCATTTGGATTTCCTAGAGAATCGACATCACGAGTGCTATTTTTTAGTTAAGTTGAGAGAAATTACGATTTTTACGGAAAACGGAGAAAATTAAAACCTTTGTAAAAGGCTCTAGGAATTTTACAACGGACTTTAGGGGTCTGCTATTCAACACCATTTGTCGTAAATCAACGGTAGATGGGGCACTAGGCGTTTCCTCACAATTTGATTTACGGTCAAATTTTGCAACAATTTTTTACAATGGCGTTTTCTCACAATTTTTCTTCTTTTTCCAACGCAATTCAAATGCCGGCACAACGAGTTGTGCCGGCACGACTCACAGCACAACTGCTAACGTCGTGCCGAGCGCGGCACAACTGATAACGCGCACCCTCATGAAAAGTTAGGGGGTGGGGGCCTCGGTCCTTTTCGGTCTCTGATGGTGTACCATTTGTCGCGGTAACAAGTGTCGTGGTGACAATTGTCATAAAACATTTTGCCGTGTAACTTTTGTGCTAAACTACTTGTCACAATTTTTTGTGTCATGAAAAATCTGTCGTGAAAATTTTGTCATGGTAACGTCAGCAAAAATTTCGCAAAGATTTAATAAACCGAAATTGAATATTTTAGTGTCACAGTGGGCAAAAAAACTTGTGTTATGAGTTCTAATAATTCGTCCAAAATGGATCCTCCAAGTGGGATTGCTACGCCTCAGCAAAAAACTACTGCTCGTATTCAAGGTGCTACTCCAGCAAGTAAGTTTAAGATCTTTTCTCTGGGATTTTTCAACATGAAGAAAAACTCGAATCTTAAGAAACTTTTTGATTTTGATCGATAGAAAGTGTAGAATTGGCCAGATGGGCATATGTTTTTTTCACTCAAAATGTTCC
The DNA here is from genome assembly GCA_900406225.1 of Acrobeloides nanus. NCBI lineage: Eukaryota > Metazoa > Nematoda > Chromadorea > Rhabditida > Cephalobidae > Acrobeloides > Acrobeloides nanus. The sequence goes on along the minus strand of OZJO01018000.1, from coordinate 53,047 downwards.
ATTTTTCAACAAAAATCGCAATTTTCGGCACTATAACTTTTGTCACGTTTTTGTAAAATTGAAAACGGCATAACTTTTTATAGGAAAACGTTTTTTCGCTTTGAAAATGTCAAATTCAGATTCCCTGCATGTTTTTTACCCCTAGAGGGGTCATTTCCAGAAAAATTTTGAAATTTTTTCACGTGGGTGATCCCCCCCCCCCCATCTATTGTGTAGTATCTCCCAAACGTTTTTAGCTATGATGGTTGGAGGTTTCAGTAGCGCATCTAATACAACTACTCAAAGTGTAGCACCACAATTAGCTACTCATTCTTCACCACTTGCGTCAACATCATCTCATGCTACGAATTTGGATCTTTTATCAGCTTTTGAATGCCCTGTTTGTATGGATTATATGCTTCCTCCTTATTTGCAATGCCAAGCTGGCCATCTAGTCTGTGGAAATTGTCGGCCAAAAGTCACTTGCTGTAAGGTTGTTGTGTAATTTTCCTTCAATAAAATTTTGAAGGCCCAACATGCCGTGGCCCGGTGCCCAGTATTCGGAATTTGGCAATGGAAAAGATTGCGAACAACATGGTTTTTCCGTGTAAATTTTCACAATCTGGTTGTATACAAAACTTTGTTCATACGGAAAAAGTGGAACACGAGGAAATTTGTGAATTCCGGTAGTTTTCGGAAAAAATTTTTAAACGCATTTTTTTAGCCCCTATTCATGCCCCTGCCCTGGCGCCTCATGCAAATGGCAAGGCAGTTTATCCGATGTTATGGGACATTTAATGAAGGCCCATAAATCTATTACAACTTTACAAGGTAAGCTATGTGCAAATTTACTAGAACTGCGTAGTGCTTTTTTCAAGTTTTGGAGGTTTTATTGAATCGAGACTAGTTTGTACGAGTAAGAGAATTACTAAATTTAGGTGAGGACATAGTCTTTCTCGCAACAGATATCAATCTGCCTGGTGCAGTTGATTGGGTTATGATGCAGTCATGTTTTGGTGCTTATTTTATGCTAGTTTTGGAAAAGCAAGACAAGTTTGATCATGGACAACAGGTTGGGTCACTTTCTGCGTCGTAATTTTGGTCCAGATTTGGGGGAGGGGGAAGTTTTTTGGGAAAATTTTTCAACCTTTTAACAAAAAACAACTACGTAGGCGAAAAATTTGATTGAAAAATACTTATTTTTAAGGTGAAAATGCTCAGAAAATTGTAATTTTTGTTGGAAAAATGATCAATTTTGATCATTTTTGATCGAAAATTTTTTTAACTAAAACATAAGGGGGGGGGGGCAAGGGGGAAAATGTTCATTTTTCCAGTTTTGGGTGAAGGTTCCCCCATAATTACGACGTTGGTCACTTTCAAAAATTCTTTTTTCAGATGTTTTATGCTGTTGTACAACTAATTGGAGCTAAAAAAGATGCTGAAAATTTTATTTATCGGTAAGGATTTTATAGCATCACAAGCAACATTTTGGTTGGGGGAGTTTTGGGCTTTAACAAACTACGAAATTTTTTAAGTTTGGAACTGTCGAATAATCGCCGTCGTCTCTGCTGGGAAGCAACCCCTCGTAGCATTCATGAAGGCGTTGCACAGGCTATTTCTCAAAGCGATTGCTTATCATTTGATACGAATCATGCTCAACTTTTTGCTGAAAATGGAAACTTGGGTATCAACGTCACTATTCAACATGTGAATCAAATGTGAAAAATTTTTTGCCTGCTGTAGACTTGTATATGTTTAGCGAGATTATCTTTATTGTATATTGAAATTTTGCATATAATGTGCACTTCTATAGTTTTGTCACCTTTAGAACTGACTCGATTTTATTTTTCTTTATAAAATTTTCATCAATAAATCTCATATTCAATATTTATTCTAAAACAAAAAATACAGGGTTGTTAAAAAAACCGCCATCTGGTAATTTTTTGGCGAAAATTTTTTCTCCAAAATTACTCATTGGGGTATTTTGATGCGAGAATTGCTCGCATCGAAAAAACCTTGAAAAAGCCTCCCAGACCACGAAATATCCAATTTTCAAATAGGAATTCCTACCGAAAATAACTAATTTTTTGTCTCATTTTCTTAACAAGCCGGAAAACTCTAGTTTTGGTAGAAAATGGAGTTTTATTTCATTCATAAATCTTTATTACTAATCAATATAATTGTACCTAGTTTTAGAGACCAAAATAGAGATATGCACAAATTTTCATGGAATTTGGAGAACTTCAAATTCGATACGAGATTCGAACCCCATGATATGGTACTCGTTTTGAAGCGCTCGACGAGCTGAATCGATTGGCGACATTGTTTTTTGATTTTGACCCTTGCCTCAATTTTTCGGATTTTTTGGTACGACGTGACACAGACATTAAATATGTTACTAAATTTTATCAATTCAAATAATTCAAACTATTTAACAAAGAAAGTAGCTTTTATAATATCCGTAATTCCGAATTCTATTTGATCGCCAGAATTCAGCTGAGTGACTCCAGCAGGTGTACCAGTTAAAAGCAAATCACCTAAAAAAAAATTGAATTTAGACTGCACAGGGTGTGAATTAGGACTGCACAGGGTGTGTTAAATGACCAGTTTAGTGGGAAAAAAGTTGCCATTTTTGTTGATATACTGATACAAAAACATGAGTTACGCTCAAAAAGAATGATTGGATCGTTTACCTGGATACAGAGTGACATACTGCGTAATATATGCGATCAATGTTGGGATATCAAAAATCATATCATTCGTATTGCTCTTTTGTTTCTCCACTCCATTGATACGACAGAAAAGTTCACAATTAGTCGGGTCAAGCTTATGCTTGTCGATAAATTCAGCTATAGGGCAAGATGTGTCAAAGGATTTGGCAAGAAACCATGGTGTGCCATCTTTACTTGCTTCATGTTGAAAATCTCGAGCAGTCCTATGAATATGCATGTTTGAGGATATAGAAAAGAATCAGGCTGCGTTCAAGCATGTCAAAAAAGTTGTCAAAAAATGTCTAACTTTGCCTGAATTTCAATAAGATCGTGTTTATTGAAACGATTGAACATGGTGTCGCTTCGATAAACATGCCAATCGCTTCAATAAACACGATTTCATTGAAAATCAGGCAAAGGTAGACATTTTTTGACGACTTTTTTGACATGCTTATTGAACGGCAGCCTCAACAAAACTTACATGTCTAAGGCAACAGTATAACCACCTACAAAATCCATGGCTTCTTCTTTGCGAACATTTTTGGCTAGTTTGCTAATTATCACTCCAAGTTCAACTTCTTGTTGAAAATTTGTACAATCAGGTGGTGCTTCAATAGGGTTGCCTTCCGTTAAATATGAATTAGTGGTTTTCACAAATAAAAGTGGCTTTTTCGGTAATGGATTTCCTAGTTCTTTTGCATGTTCACTATAATTTAGACCAACACAAACAATCTTTTTTCCGATTTCTCTAAAGTTAGCCAAGCTCATCGTCTAAAATTATAAAATGTATGAGAGAGAAAACAAACACCCCAAAAGCAACCCTCAAACGTCGCAAATACAGTCAACTCTCGATTTAGTGAACCCCTCCGAGAATTTTCCCCGCCAACACGACCACGCAGGGATGCATTGCAAAAGTATAAATACAGTCAAACTCAATTTAGTGACACCCTTCCTAGGGAGTGTCACTAAATCGAGAGTTGACTGTACTCGAAAATCTGCGCTTCCCATTGAACCAGGGAAAAATATATTGAAACGAAAAGCCAGACATAAAATTCAAAAAATAATACATTTTAGCGGTTGATTTATGTAGCCTAGGGGGGTTTTCGGCCATGGGGAACACAAAAAAGTTGATCAAATGAGTCGAAAATCAAACTACAACTTGCTTTCAATAAATGTTGAACAATGAAACGGTTATTTTTAATTGTGTAAGTAGATTTTGGCCTTTTGATTTCCATTTTATTATTTTCAAGTTATTACTTTTGTAATTTGTAAAGTAAAAAAGCCACACTGTTTTAAGCATGGAAAGCGAACTTGGCTTAGGCTTACATTTCTTATCTCGGTGGAAATAAAAGCTTTTTCAATCATTTTTATCATAAAAATTCCTCAGTTCAACAGCTATCCAAAATGTGGTCGCTCGAAAAAATCCGATTTAAAATCAATTTTTGGCAAATTTTTTAAAAAACGTTGTCAAAAACGTAGCCGCTTCTACCATCCCATGCATTTGCCAATTTAGGTAAACAATATGCCATATCATCATTTACATTCTGTGAAATCAACCCTATAAAAGACTCTGTAATCGACTTTTGTGCGAATGAAAGCGGAAACATTTTGCAAAAAGTGTTCAGATTGTTTCGAAACCGTCATACCACCCTAGGAAATTGACAATGGCGATTCTCAGCTACATAAAACATAAGTATAAAGCACACGGCGCACAAAACTGTGCACAATTTTGAATATCCGTAAAAAAGATTAAAAACTTGTTAATTAAGTGCCAATAACACTTTACGAAAGAATTCACAGCGATCCGAGAGCGTGCAGAAAGTGAATTCGCAAATTGATGCAAAACAAATTGATGCAAAAATCGATTTTTCCACAAAAAATTCAAAAAAGTTTGTGTATTACAAAGAAGAGCTTGTAACAAATTCAAAACTTTTTTCTTTTTATAAGGCTGCGGTCAAGCATGTTGAAAAAGTTGTCGAAAAGTTGTTGAAAAGTTGTCGAAAAGTTGTTGAAAAGTTGTTGAAAAATGTGCAAAAAAATTAAGCTCCAAGCGGGATTCGAACCCGCGACCCTTTTGTTTTTCGACAACTTTTTCAACAACTTTTCGACAACTTTTTCAACATGCTTGACCGCAGCCTAAATAACAACTTTTTTCGACAAAAATTTTTTCCTTTCAATTTTTTTTCTTCGCCGACATGAATTGTTGAAGTTGTTCAAAATGCCCAGAGGGTCAATATTGCTGTGACAAATCATGGATTTATTTATAGAATTTTGGTAACCTGGCGACTTTTTGGGTCTTGTTTATTCCACATATGGTCTATGCGTTTGGATGCAATTACGATCGATGGCATTGTACCATGGTCGGGGAAAATGAGCTCGTCACGTTGATTGATCAATTTTCCATTCTATTGTTTCTTTATAACTCTCGTGTTGCCATTTGGCGTTGCTTTAACGAGTACGTGAATTTTTAGAATATAAGTTTGAATGATATTTTTAGGCTTATATCGTTGTTATGTCAATACAGAATTTGGCGATCTCAAAAAATTGTAGCTGTAACTAGTACTGCGACTACTGTAACACGTACACACAATTAATTTTTGTCCCATTTTCTTAACAAGCCGGAAAACTCTAGTTTTGAAATGGAGTTTTATTTCATCCATAAATCTTTATTACTAATCAACACAATTGTATCTAATTTTATAGACCAAAATAGAGATATGCAAAAATTTTCATGGAATTTAGAGAGCTTTAAATTCGATATGGGATTCGAACCCGCGATCTATAAACTGCAAAGCTGTCACTTTAGCCACTCGGCCATGGGTCAAACCCCCAAAATCCCATGATATGGTACAGCTCGTCGAAGCGCTCGACGAGCTGAATCGATTGGCGACATTGTTTTTTGATTTTGATCATTGCCTCAACTTTTTGTATTTTTTGATATACTGTGACACAGACATTCAATGTGTTACTAAATTTTATCAATTCAAATCATTCAAACTATTTAACAAAGAAAGTAGCTTTTATAATATCCGTAATTCCGAATTCTATTTGATCGCCAGAATTCAGCTGAGTTACTCCAGCAGGTGTACCAGTTAAAAGCAAATCGCCTAAAAAATTGAATTAGAGCTTGTCGCTGGTCTCCGGAATAAGGCTGTACAGGGTGCGTTAAATGACCAGTCAAGTGAAAAAAAAGTTGCCAATTTTTGTTGATATTTGGAAAGTTCATGAAAAATGGAGCATTTTTTGTTTTTATGGCACGTTCAGAATCGTTGTAGTTTTCGAGAAAATTGCGTTTGAAATTTTGAATTTGTGTACATGTTTTCGTTGTAATACACAAACTTTTTTGAACTTTTTGTACTAAAATCGTTAAATTTCAATGTACAATATCCTTTACTATTGTAAATTATAAATTGTTAACGATAAAAAATAATTTATTTTTCATTTTTGAGCAAAAAAATTTGAAAAAGTTGTTTTATTACAACGCAAACATGCACTTTTTAAAATTTTTTGCTAGACCCCGATTTTTTTAAATCTGGATACTGACACGAAAACATGAGTTACGCTCAAAAAGACTGATTGGATCGTTTACCTGGATGCAGAGTGACATATTGCGTAATGTATGCGATCAATGTTGGGATATCAAAAATCATAGCATCCGTTTTGCTCTTTTGTTTCTCCACTCCATTGATACGACAGAAAAGTTCACAATTAGTCGGGTCAAGCTTATGCTTGTCGATAAATTCAGCTATAGGGCAAGATGTATCAAAGGATTTGGCGAGAAACCATGGTGTTCCACCTTTCTTTGCTTCATCTTGAAAATCTCGAGCAGTCCTAAGAATATGCATTTTTGAGGCATAGAAAAGCTTCAGGCTGCGTTCAAGCATGTCAAAAAAGTTGTCAATAAATGTCTAACTTTGCCTGAATTTCAATAAAATCGTGTTTGTTGAAACGATTGAACATGGTGTCGCTTCGATAAACATACCAATCGCTTCAATAAACACGATTTAATTGAAAATCAGGCAAAGGTAGACATTTTTTGACATTCTTTTGAACGGCAGCCTCAACAAAACTTACATGTCTAAGGCAACAGTATAACCACCTACAAAATCCATGGCTTCTTCTTTGCGAACATTTTTGGCTAGTTTGCTAATTATCACTCCAAGTTCAACTTCTTGTTGAAGATTTTTACAATCAGGTGGTGTTTCAATAGGGTTGCCTTCCGTTACATATGAATTAGTGGTTTTCACAAAGAAGAGTGGCTTTTTCGGTAATGGATTTCCTAGTTCTTTTGCATGTTCACTATAATTTCGACCAACACAAACAATTTTTCTTCCGATTTCTCTAAAGTTAGCCAAGCTCATCGTCTAAAATTATAAAATGTATGAGAGAGAAAATAAATCGCAAACAACCCTCAAACGTCGCAAATACAGTCAACTCTCGATTGAGTGATCCCCTCTAAGAATTTTCCCGCCAACACGACCACGCGGGGATGCATTGCAAAAGTATAAATACAGTCAAACTCAATTTAGTGACACCCTCCCTGGGGAGTGTCACTAAATCGAGAGTTGACTGTACTCGAAAATCTGCGCTTCCCATTGAATAAGGGAAAAATGTATGGAAATGAAAAGCCAGACATAAAATTCAAAAAATAATACATTTTAGCGGTTGATTTATGTAGCCTGGGGGTTTTCGGCCATGGGGAATACTGTGCTAGCGTTAGAATAAAGTTTGAATTATGAGTAGAGACGGCCATGTGAAAAAATTTGTTGATTTTTTTCAAAATTTTTTTGCTAAAAATGTCCAAAATTTGTGCAGAAAAAACTTTTTAATTAAGATCCTTGGCAAAATTTAGATGAAAAAAGCCGAGAAAAATTGGAAAATTCGATGTCAACGAATTTTGGGAGCTATACAATAGGGGGGGGGGGAGCAACCCAAAATTTTTTTTCTGAAAATGATCCCTCTAGGGGTAAAAACATGCGGGAAATCCGAATTTGACATTTTCGAAGCGAAAAAACGCTTCCCTGATTCAGGGAAGGCCTTGTATTGAAGCGAAAAGTCGCAAAATCGACGCCTAAGCGTATGAAAACGAAGCCTAAGAAACCCACCTGCCTAAGCCTTAGACCTAAACCTAAGCGCATAAACTCGATACCTAAGCTTAGGCGTCGATTTCATGCGCTTAGGCCTAGGTCTAAGACTTAAGCTCAGGCGCTTAGGCAGGTGGGGTTTCTTGGGTTAAGCATCGTTTTCATGCGCTTAGGCGTCGATTTTCAGATAGACCTGAATTTTCCAATAAAACGGTAACATATATACACAAAATCAGACGATGAAAAAAGTTGATCGAATGAGTCGAAAATCAAACTATAACTTGCTTTCAATAAATGTTGAACAATGAAACGGTTATTTTTAATTGTGTAAGTAGATTTTGGCCTTTTGATTTCCATTTTATTATTTTCAAGTTATTACTATTTGTAATTTGTAAAGTAAAAAAGCCACGCTGTTTTAAGCATGGAAAACGAATTTGGGTTATTAACACCTTGCCTTTAACATGAACAATAATATTAGGAGAAGCGAAATTCAAAAGGAAGAATGTGTTAAAACACGAGTGAACGTATGCTTCTTTTTTTCAGCCCACAAATATGAGCAGTTCTTATAATTTGCGTTTAGATGTTCCAAGGATGGCTGAATGCCATGGATTTGGATGAGCGAAAGGATTTTATTCGACGGTTGTTAGTAAGCTAGTTGTGGCTTTCATCTTACATTTATAGACGAAATTTTTTTTAGCTACCACGGAACTTTTTTTGAATCAGGCAACGTGTGCATTGAAATGAAAAGAAACGTGGATCCTTACATAGCCTTTTTGATGCATCCCTGCGTGGTCGTATGATGGGAAAATCAAGATTAGTTACTACAGTTAGTACTAATCCTAATTTTTCCGCTATACGACCACGCAGGGATGCATCAAAAAGGCTATATAAGGATCCACGTTTCTTTTTATTTCAATGTACACGTTGCCTGATTCAATAAAAGTTCCGTGATAGCCAAAAAACTTTTTGACTATAATTTTAGGAAGGATGCGACGAGAAGGTCTTACATATATTTTCTGCTTCAGTAGATCACCAACTGAGAAGGGTATCTGCTAATACAGATCCGTTCAGTGCTCTTCCAAGACATTTGGTCATAAAGATATTGAGTTATTTGGATCCTCGTAAGTCTTTTCAGGATACTAAATAGATCGGGAACTCTAAAAAAACAGCGATTCAGTTTTGCTCTTTTTATGTGTGTTATAAAGTTCATATCCATTTTTAGGCTCGTTGTGTAGATGCATGCTTGTTTGTAAAATATGGTATGAATTTTGTAATGATCCGGGATTGTGGAAGATGCTATGTTACCGGCCTCGGGATTATCGACTGTCATCAAAAGAAGCCGAGGGCCTACATATTCGAAATAATACTATGTTAGATGGTGTTATACTCTGGAAAAAGACTTTCACTGAAAGATACCGGTTATGGCGCAATTGGAATGCTGGTCGATGTGTAATTCGAACATTTATTGGCCACACTCAAGGAATTACTTGTGTTCAATTCGACTCGAACAGAATTGTATCTGGTTCGAGTGATTCGACTATCCGAATTTGGGATATAAAGACGAATGTCGGGTCGGTTGGCTCGATGACTCTAACAGGACATTCAGCTACTGTTCGATGTTTACATTTGGATAGGAACCGGCTGGCTTCTGGTATGCTTGTTTTCATAACATAGGTGGGCAAGGGGGGAGGGTGTGGAGTTCTTGGTGAGGTGGTCCTCCTTGTCACCGGCGAAAAATTGTTACGAAAAATGGTATTTTTAACTTAAAATTTTTTGAATTTTGAGGTGGTCCCCTTATTTTTCGGCCTTTTGAGTGAGTGGGTCAGGGAAGGTGGCACCTCCCCCTTGCCCAAGTATGTTTTATAAAATTTCAGAAAATCGCATTTAGGTTCAAATGATTATAACATCAAAATTTGGGATCTTACCGTGAATCCAACATGGTCACATATAGCTTGTCGGAAAACATTACTTGGACATACTAATTCTGTTAGATGTCTTCAAGTAAAATGATTTTTTAGAACAAAACTGAATCGCTGTTTTTTAGATGGAAGAAGATAAGGTTTTGAGTGGCTCGTATGATCAATCTCTAAAAATTTGGTCGATCGAAAGTGGTGTTTGTACTAGGAATTTACTGTGAGTTAAATCTTTTGAAAAAAAGTATTAACTTAATTTAGGGGCCATACAGATTCTGTTCTTTGTTTGCAATATGAGCAAAGTCAGTCCCTTTTAATCTCGGGTTCGTCGGATAATACGATTCGCCTGTGGGACGAGCGTACAGGACAATGTGTTATGACATTGCACAATGCACATGAGAGCCATGTTACATGTTTACGATTCGATTCGGAAAGAATTATTTCGGGTTCTGTTGACCGTACCATCAAAGTAAGGATTAGCTTTATCCTCAAACGGGCCCCATCACACTTTCGGATCCACTATTGCGGATACTACACTTGCAGGCAAAATTTGAACCTATGCAAACAATTTTCATGGTGTTCCTATAGAAGAAATTTGGTCAAAAAATAAAAATTTGACTAGCATAGGTGCTATTTTTTCAATTTTTAATCATGAATTTTTAAAAAGTTCATTTGTGTTTTGATATTACTCGTTTTAAAATTCTACTTCGCTGCATCCGATGTTGTCCGCAAGTGTAGCGTCCGGAAGCGTGGTGGCGCCTCCCAAAAGATAATACAACTATTTAGATTTGGGATATTAGGACTGGTCGTTGTAATCAAACCATTGATTGGAAACTTGCTGAAGGACATACTGGTGTTGTGCGTTGTATAAAAACAGATTCATGGAGGATTGTGAGTGCTGCTGACGATAAAACAATTAAGGTACACTCATGAATGAATCAAGCGATTCATAAATATCCAATGGGGGAGGCGGTCCACTCCCCATCACCCACCCACCAAGGGAAATTTGGCGCCCACCCACCAGATATTTTTTTAAAGTGTCCCCCTAATGTTAGGCTAAAATTTGTAAAAATTATATAATTTGAGCCAATTTTTTACTTAAAAAAATCAGTCTTTACCCTATTTTGAGCTCAAAATCGACTTTGACCCAATTTTTAACATTTTTCAAAAATTTTCGAATAAAAAAAATCAATTTTTGAAAAAATCGTTTAAAAACATTACGTCCCCCCTAATTGGTCATTCACCCACCCTCTCTCCATTCAAGTGTCCTCCCCCTACTGGATATGTATGAAGCGATTTGAGCGGATTTTTAGGTATGGAAATTAGATTCGGGTGAGCGCTTATGCACACTGCAACACCATTCAGATGGGGTTACCGCAATCGCTTTTAATGATAATCAAATCGTCTCCGGCTCGTATGATAAAACAGTCAAACTGTGGGATTTTAGTATATGTTAAAACATTGTGGTTGATATAATCATGTTAGTCTTCATAGTTTCATTCATTTTTCTCTGTTTAAGTCAGTGGAGGGGCGATGGGCGATCGCCATGACTGCCAGAGATGGGTTGTTGAACTGAGTGACAAAAATTTTCTGTCTGGGTGAACAAAAAGCTTGCTTGGGTTACAAACGTGTAACCCAGTCATAGTAATTTCACAAATTTTTGGGTATTTTTAACCCATGGGTTACAATCTGGCAAGCCTGGCGATCGCCCAAAAACACGAAAAAATTATAAAGGTACCTTATAATTTCGAAAAATAACAAAATTTTGACTCCTTATTTTTATTAAATTTTAGATCCCCCCCCCCCCCCCACTGATCCCAAATCGCCCCAATCTTTCGGCAATAGGACGGAATGCATCGCACAAAGTGCGAGCGCACGAACTGGGCGCACAAGGACTGAATGCACGGACTGAGCGCACATTTTTCTTCAAAAATGTGCGCTCAGTTCGTGCACTCAGTTCGTGCGCTCAGTCTGTGCACTCAGTCCTTGTGCACTCAGTCCGTGCGCTCAGTCCTATAAAAACCGTGCGGTGCATTCCGTCCTATTGCCAATCTTTCTGACATATCTGGCTACGCCACTAGTTAGAGTTATTTATTAAGACTATTTATTTATTAATGTACACAAATGAGGTCTTGAAGGTCGTTTGATGTTTCGAAACTTTCTTTATGTTTTTGAGGATTTCTCCGGAAATACTTGGCCAATCCTGATAGCATAGGTCACCAGTAGGGGGGGGGGCGGGGGACACCGGTCCCTCAGGATGAATGGCCTTTCACAGGGNCATGAACCCCCATGATGGATGGATGAATGACTATAAAGGCGGAAGGTCCGAGGATGAGTGGTGAGGGGGGTACTGTACCCCCTCCTTTGGTGACCTATGCCTGATAGTTTTGGTATCGTTAGAAAACTGGATTTCGTAAGAGTTATAGCATGATTTTGGTGTGATTCGATTGCTACGAAATCCAGCTTTCTAACGACACCAAAACTATCAGGATTGATTTTGTTTTCCCGGAGACATCCTCAAAAACATTTCGAAATTGCAAGTTTCGAAATATCAAACTACCATTTTTGCATTTTCTTTTGTTTTTTATAAATAAAGTATACACATTTTTTGCAGTTTTAAACGACTAGCTTGTTTTTGTTCTAAGAATCTTTTTTGTTGTTTTTTGTTTGTTGAAATCAATTTTAGCTATGACTAGAAAGAACAAAAAGCAAAGCTATTCTCACCGACAAACACGTTCCTGTAAGAACGAGGAAGAAAATTTTGCTCAAGAAAACTCACAACAATCAGACTCATCATCGAATGATGAAAGTGATCAGGTTTTCTTTACTTTTTCTATATTCATCAACATTTTTTTAGCCAGAAGAATTGCCTTGCAAACTTTATATGTACGATTTCAATCAATGTGATCCTAAACGATGCTCGGGTAGAAAGCTTCAAAGATTTGATCTTATTTCTACGTTGAAATTGGGCGCTCGATTTCCGGGAATTGTTCTTTCTCCGAGTGGTACTAGTACGGTAAGTATATCTCTAGGGTTGCCAGATTGTAACGTTTACGTTACAGACAGTGATATAGCCACAGGGGGAGGGGGAGTATCGGTGCTCCCCCTTACGGACTGACGGCCTGAAAAAAACATTAGGGTCTCCTCTTATGAATTTTGACTGAAATTTTTTTTAGGATCATAAAGGTCTCCTATCATTTTTCCAGGGCTTGGTATCCCCTTAAAAAATTTATGGCTACGCCACTGGTTACAGATGTAACGTCAGCAAGGCTTATCAGCTAAGCATGTAACGTCAGATAGGACGTCGCCAACAATTTTTTGTAACGTTTGTAAAAAAGCATCTGGTAACGCTATGGAGTTTTAGGAAGATATTATAGTAAAACTTTTCTGAAATTTCTATTTTTAGCTATCCCCAGCAGATAGAGAAATTATTTTATCAAACGGACTTGCTGTAATTGATTGTTCTTGGAATCAAGTCGAAGGAACCCCTATTCACAGGATAAAAGCTTTGGAACACAGATTGTTGCCATATCTAATTGCTGCGAACCCTGTTAATTATGGAAAGCCTTGCAGATTAACTTGTGCTGAAGCTTTAGGTAAGTGAAAAAAGGGTATATGGGCAAAATCCAAAATTTGCGAGGGGTCCCAAATTTTTTGACGACTAAAAAAGTCGCCGAGCCCAAAAATGTGGGCTCAGTATCCTTTTTTACGACCAAAAAAATGGTCGACTGGTCCAAAAATGCTGGGGGGGGGTCAAGGGGCAGCTTCCGAAAAATGGTGGAGATTTATATACGGGTCCCAGCAGTTGTGCGCTACACTACAGCACAACGTTAACAGTCACGATTCGCGGCACAACTCCGTCGTGTCGTAAGTTGAATTGGTCGGTGATTTGCTCCCCCCCCCCCCCCCCCCCCCCGCCCACGTATGGTCCGAGGTACCTTATTCCAAACTAGTACAATTTTGTTTTTACTCCATTTATTTAGCTGCTGCACTTGTTATAATTGGTGAAGAGAATGCTGCGAGAAGGGTTTTGGGAAAATTCAAATGGGGAGACAATTTTTTGACATTGAACGATGAAGCTTTAAATATCTATAAAGAGTGCAAGAATTCCGCCGATGTTATTGAATGCCAACAGAAGTATATATCTAGGCTAGAAAGTGAGCTAGAGGCATCGAGAAATCGTCCCGTTGATCTTCCACCTGGATTTTCTGATGAGGAGGCTGAGTCGGATAATCACGATGGGGATGAAATTGGTATGGGTTAAAAAATGTTTAAAAACTTGTGGAGCTCGACTACACAATAAGGGGCCACCTACGTGAAAAATTTTTTCTGAAAATGACCCCTCTGGGATAAAAACATGCGGGGAATCCGAATTTGACATTTTTGAAACGAAAAAACGCTTCCCTGATTCAGTGAAAGCGTATTATTGGCACCCAAAAATTGTTTATTTTGAATTATAACGTCCAAAATATGTTAATGAATATAAGAAAAAGCGTTGTTTTTAGACCAAAATATGTTATTTTTTTATCGAATTTTTGCGTCGATATACAGCTTTTTTTTTAATCCGATTAATTTTATGTCAAATTCGGATTCCCCGCATTTTTACGTCGTTTTTAGACAAAAATCCATTTTTGCAACTTTTCGCTTCAATACACAATACGTATTCCCTAAACCAAGGAAGAGTTTTTTCTTCTAAAATGTCAAATTCGGATTTCCCGCATGTTTTTACACTTAGAGGGGTCATTTCCAGAAAAATTTTCACATGGATGCTCCTCCCCCTATTGTGTAGTAGCTCCAAATTTGTAGTTTTTTAAAAATAAAGTTGTTTAAAGTTTTTACAAAGTTAATGTGCTCTTTTTGAGTTTGATTCTCATTGGATTTTATTTAAAGGGGGAGGACCGATTGGGGAGAGTTATCGCAAAAAAAAATTATTTCGACAAACGTAAAAAATGTTCGAAACGATGAAAAAAATACTGTTTTTGAGGAAAAATCGAAAAAAATTGGGTGTTTTTGGCCTTTTTACAGCAAGTTTCAATCCTTTTTACAACAATAAAAACACTTAAAATGGCCAAAAGGACCAAAAATGACAATGACTAAGAAAACACCCAAAAATGGCCAAAAACACTTAAAAATAGCCAAAAAACTTTTTTTCGATTTTTCTTCGGCATTTTTTTCATCGTTTCGAACATTTTTTACGTTTGTCGAAAAATTTTTTTGCGATAACTCGCCTCAATCGGCCCTTCCCTTTAAAATTTTGAAATTTTTGTACTTTAAGAGCTCTATGAGGCACTTTTAGAACTTTATTTATTAGTTTAAAAATGAGCCAAACAATTTAGAAATGTCGCAAATAAAGCATGAAGAATCGAATAAAGCCAATGCTGAACAGGAATCAAATGATGACGAAGTAGTAGTTTTTTTCCATTTTTATACAAGGTGTATCAAAAAAACTGGAAAAGTGGCGATTTTTTCATGTTTTTTCGACCCGAAATTTTTTTCAAGAATTTTAAAAATGATCTATATAGGGGTAATTTGATGCGGGAAATTGATTGCGCACATTCCCAAAGCTTGAAAATGCTTTCTAGATCCTGATTCAGGGAAGTAAGTGTGTATATAAAAGCTAAAAATACAAATTTACATACTTACTTTCCTGGGTACACAAAACATTTCAGGATCCGGGAAGCATTTTCGCGCTTTGGAAATGCGTGTAATCGATTTTCCGCATAAAATTTATCCCTATATAAAATTTGGGTCGAAAAAGCATGGAAAAATATTCCAAATTCAGGTTTTTTATACACCCTGTACTTTTTTAAATTTCAAATTGTATTGTTTAGTTGAACGATCTTGAGGTAATAGATTACCCATACAGTCTAGAAGAAGTGCCTATACGTCAAGGAGCCGAAAGTCGACTATATAAATGCATTTTTCTTGGCAAAAAAGCTGCGATGAAAGAACGGTTTGAGAAGAAATACCGACATACACTTTTGAATGAAAAACTTACAAAAGAGCGTCTTAAGGCTGAGCTTAGAGGAATTCAAAAATGCCAACAAGTATTTTTAATTTTTCGCAGTTCATCAGTTTTGTTTTTAGCTCGGAATTGACGTGCCAGCAGTTTATTTTGTGGATACGGAGCATGGAAAAATTATATTTGAATATATCGAAGGTGAAGTTACGGCCAAACACTTTATAGAAGAATCTAGGAAAACTCTTTCGATTGATCAATTTAAGGTATATTCCCCGTTTCCGCCCAAAAGAAAAAAGGCCGGGCGAGATGACCAAGTGGTCCAAGGCGCTGACCGTCCGATCTGGCAAGTTAAGCAACGTTGGGACCGCAGGTTCGATCCCGATAGGTCAAAATTTTTGGTTTGTGACACAACTTTTTTCACAAAAGTTGGAACAAAAATTTTTTTGCGAAAAATTTTTTTTGAAAACCAAAAATGTTGACCTATCGGGATCGAACCTGCTGTCCCAACGTTGCTTAACTTGCCAGATCAGATGGTCAGTGCCTTGGCCATCTCGTCCGAACTTTTTTCTCTTTTAGATAGAAACGGGCTATATAGGCAGTAGAAATAGGAAATTTGGGAATATTTTTGTCATTTTTAGTCTAAAATGGCACAATTTGGTAGAAAATTGGGAGAAATTATTGGAAGACTTCACAAGAACAATGTTTTTCACGGTGATCTAACTACATCGAATGTGCTATTGAGGAATGGTGATCCCGATCGAATAGTGATGATTGATTTTGGCCTATCGTATGTAAATGGAACCACTGAAGATTTGGGTGTAGATTTATATGTCCTTGAAAGAGCGATCAAATCAACCCACATGGAGCTTGAATATGTTTTTGAAGAAATTTTGGAAGGCTATAAATTGTTTATGAATGAGTCGGCTCAGGCTGTGCTTCGAAAATTTGAAGAGATCCGACTTCGTGGACGTAAAAGAGATATGATTGGTTAACTTGTAAGGGTAACTCATTGCTCATATCTGCGTGATTAAATAAATTTTTTGTTGTTTTGTTTATTCTTTATTATTTTAAAAATCTATTATTGATATATAAAAAATTGAATAAAAAATAAATGAATGAATATGTAACTGAGTTCAAAAGGCATATATATGAAGTATAAAAAATAAAGCACCATTTTAGCTGAGTAACTTGATAAGAAAGAGACTTGGAGTCTAATGTTTCTCTACATAGTTTCCTGGGAACGTGCCAAATTGTCCATTTCGTAGTAAAGTGCCTAAATTTAAAAAAAGTTTAAGTCGACATCAGAACTTCCGACATACCAATAAACCAGCCATCATCACATTTCTCTACTACGANTCCATTTCGTAGTAAAGTGCCTAAATTTTAAAAAAAGTTTAAGTCGACATCAGAACTTCCGACATACCAATAAACCAGCCATCATCACATTTCTCTACTACGAAAACAATATCGTTTTCAATCAGTTCTAGCTCATCAGAATGCTGTGGTTTGTATGCATAAATGGCACGGTATCTAAAAATTACTGTTCAATCTAAAATATGAAAAAATGAGCATACGTTTCAGCATTCTTCGGAACAATATGAGCTGGACCTTTTAAGCCAAGCGACGAATGGCGTTGTTCCCAAGCTTGAACTTGTGGAGTTCTGTCAATCTTTTTTGTTGGTGCTGGACTTTCGACTCTAAAAAGGAAAATAGTATTATGATAAAATTTGTAAATTAAAAATTTTGTGACCGGCCGAAAAAACATTTTTTGTTACTTTTTTTACCCAAAAAATTTAGAACGTAGGGAAAATTGGCTCTAACTTTTTCACATCAACTTGGATTCGTCTTTTCCGCGTATACTGGGGGGGGGGGTTGTATAACCGGGGAATTGATTGGTGATGGTTTCGAGCCGAAAAAAATGTTTCTGACCCACCTACCGCGGAAAATGAAAAATTTTGAAATTTCTTTCAGATTTTATCGGTTTCTTGACTATCTATGCCTAAAGTACGTACAAATTTCTTCAATATTCTGCTTATGATAGACGTTTTCTGTTCNAATTTCTTTCAGATTTTATCGGTTTCTTGACTATCTATGCCTAAAGTACGTACAAATTTCTTCAATATTCTGCTTATGATAGACGTTTTCTGTTCCAACTTAGATGGTCTTAAAAAGCATCTTTTCGCATCTACTTCATAAATTGTCGCCAAAGGTTTTGATGTAAAATCCTTGGCTACAGCCCAACAGAAAGCTTCAAAAACCATCGACGAAAGCTGCTCCAGGAATAACTGCCATAGGAAAATTCTTGTTGCATCATTCCGGAAAGAAAAGCTTTCAGAAATATTATAGCCAAGAAGTTCCCAGCTCATTCGTTGGTCTACATCAACTGCTCGAAAAACTGAAGCCAGTCGACGGCCAAACTTTCTGCAACGATAGCGCAAGTTCGTGCGAAATTCAAGTGAATTTATGCCATGGACAGTCTCATCAACAAAAGAGAAAACAATTTCGTAAACATCTTGCTGTGTGCGATAGATCCACGAGTTTCTGAAGTCAACCGAAGGCTTGTAAACTAGAGGCTTAGAGGGAAGGGCACATGATAGTAATAAAAAATGTTCGACTTGTTTTCGCTTCTCATCTTTCATATCTTTCCAAATTTTCTGGAGGAATTTGCTATGGTAGTTGGATAGATTCATGATGATGAATTTCTACAATAGGAGTTTTACTATACTAGTGATGCGTCGAAATCGCGATTTCAAAATTTCGGATTACGGTGCCCAAATTTCGATTTCAAAAAATCGAAGCGAAGATAAAAAAAGTTGGATAAATTCATGATGATAAACATAAGAAGGGTCCCCCTATGTTTTTACCGAAAATTGCTGGCAATACAGGGTGATCCAGATGAGTATACAATGAAATAAAATTCGAGATTTCGACTTGATCTTAAAAATATTTTCATGATTTTTATTGAATAAGTCTGTGTATTGAAGCGAAAACCTGAATTTTTTCTTTAAGGAATTTTTGAAAAATAACAACACCATTTTGTAGAGCGCATCGAAAAACGGTAGTTTCCCCAAAAAATCTCATAAAACGGATGCATACTTTTTGAGATATTGAATTTCAAAGTTCTTCAGAAATGGCTCAAAATCACTATAAAAATTCGATTTTTCAGCCATTTCTTGAAAAATTCGAAAAAATTCGAAAAATTGTAATACTGAAAACTGGAAATTCGTCAAAAATTGAAAAAAATGAAAAATTCATCAAAAATTAAAAACTGCGTTAAAAATTGAAAAATTCGTCAAAATTTGAAAAATTCGAAAAAAATGAAAAATTCATCAAAAATTGAAAAATTTGGCAAAAATTAAAAATTGAAAAATTCTTGAATGAAAAATTCGTCAAAATTTGAAAAATTCGAAAAAAATGAAAAATTCGTCAAAAATTAAAAATTGCGTCAAAAATTGAAAATTTGAAAAAATTCGTCAAAAATAAAAAATTGTGTCAAAAATTGAAAAATTCGTCAAAAATTGAAAATTTGATCAAAAATTAAAAATTGCGTCAAAAATTGAAAAATTCGTCAAAAACTAAAAAGTGCATCAAACCTTCCTATGCGGAAATACCAAATTTTACTTCATTGTATATTCATCTGGATCACCCTGTAGAAAAAAATTTTAAAATGACATCTTAAATGAGATTCATGGTGCTTATATAGGTAACAAAACCAAGCGAAAAATCTCCATTGAAAAAAATCACGTGCTTGTCTTAAATGTTCAACAAAGTAGTCTGTCTTTGTCAAAAAAATTCGGAAATTGTTTTTGCGCTTCATGAAATTTTATGAAAGACAAATTCTATATGGGAAGCCTTGCTCACTGAATCGAATAACATGAATAAGAAATAATAGATTTTAGCCAAAAAAATTCACTGAAACATCTGCGACATAATAACTAAAAAAACGAAAGAAAGAAAGAAAAACTGAAGTTGGCACGAGCCAAGAATTTCCTTCGGCGACAATAGAAAATATGCCAAATAGCTACGTCAAAAAAACTCTTTTTCTTCGTACTCCTAATTTCCTTAAGGAATCCAGCAAGAGAATGACATTCGAACAAAGGGGCAAGTGGGAACGCCTTCAAATTAACAGGGACACTCCATTCAAATTATCCAAAATGTGATGGCAATTTAGGAGAAACTAACAGCCCACTAGCTCGAAAGCAATCAACATAAAACTGGCAGTTGAAACGTGGACAAAATTTTCAAATGAAAGTCGTCTAGCCATTTTATGGCCGAGTATGGTATGAAACAAAGTTCATGGATTAACGTTCATAAAGTTGGCACGAAACGATCAGTTTTATTCTTTTTTTTTGAAAAAATTAGGATCATTTTGTTGAGGTCCAGGAATTTTTATACGACCAATTAGGTCACATGGACAAAATAGAAGTCGTATCTTGTGCTCTTAACCTTATCTTGTCAACTTTATTCATGTCAACTTTATCGTGTCAACTTTATGATGGATTTTCCTATATACCTCAAAGTGGAAATTTTTGGTGTCTTCGGTCTATCGGGAACAACACTTCCGGCTTCGTCCTCGCAGCCTTCATAGTAGTCTTGAACATAGGATTCGGGAAAGATGCCGATTTGTCCTTTCGAATTTGTGCCTTCATACCAATGAGCGTCGATTGCTCTGCGCTTTTTCAAGATTTCACCCTAAAACAATTCACATTGTTTTATATATTGAAAGTGTTATTGAAACGAAAACATGAATCAGGTTTTTGTTTTAATAACCCAAAACAATGTTCAAATTGGATAATTTTGGTGTCATTTTATTTGTTTTATAGGGTTGTAAAAAATTATTACAATGTTTATTTTATAAAAATTTACAAAATCGACGCAAAAATTCAAAGTTTGTGTATTACAACGAAAACATGAACGCAATGAAAATTCGTCCTTGAATTAGTAAAATTGTATATTGACGCGAAAATATAAAAATTTGCCAAAGAAATAAAAATTCATCAAAAATGGCAAAATTCGTCAAAATTGAAAATTTCATCAAAAACTGAAAAATTCGCCAAAAATCAAAAAATTTGAAATTGAAAAATTCGTTAAAAACGGCAAAATTCTTTCCGAATAAGTTTGACGAATTTTGTAATTTTGACAAATTTTGTCATTTTTGAAAAAATTTTCAATTTTAGACGGATATTGTAATTTTTGATTTTTATTTTTTGGTGAATTTTTCAATTTTCGCGTTAATATACAACTTTTATTGATTCAGAGACAAATTTTCATGTTTTCGTTGTAATACACAGATTTCAACAATCGCCAACTTCAATCGCAATTATCTCGAAAACTACAACGATTCAGAACATGCCGTAAAAACAAAAAATGCTCCATTTTCCATGAACTTTCCGAATATATAATCTTTATAGTGTTTTTTCCGAGTGGACTGGTCCTTTAAGCACCGAATGATGTTTTTAATCGAATGCACTTTTAAGAAATCTGGGATACCTTGCGTAAACTAAGCTCGTTTCGATTTCTGGCTTGGAAAGGATACATAGCTCGAACACGATTTTGGCGGCTAGTCGAGGGGTCTTCATCCAACTAAAAAATATTTATAAAATCTTCTTATTTTTAAAAGAAAATTTGGAGCTATTGTGGATCAGGGGGTCACCTCAGGGTCAAAAATTGAAAAAAAATTTTTCTAAAATTAAAAAAATGACATATTTAGGGGTAATTTTATGCGAAAAATCGATTGCGCGCATCCCCGAAGCGTGAAAAAAATTTTAGAATTGAAAAATACGTATTTTTACCCATATTTTCACACTTAAAAATACCTTTTTTCAATTTTTAAGGGTGAAACAAAGGTTTTCACGCTTCGGGAATGCGCGTAATCGATTTTTCGCATAAAATTACCCCTAAATATATCTTTTTTTTTAAATTTTAGAAAAATTTTTTTTTCGATTTTTGACCCTGGGGTGACCTCCCTGATCCACAATTGTTCCGAAAATTTTTCTATTATACTCAAAAACCAACCTGAACATAACTAGTAGGAAATATGCCAACTTGACCATTCCTTTCACCCTCATACCAATTCGAGTCGAGTTCCCTATTGACTCTGACCACATCACCTCGATTCAAAGAAAGCTCTCTAAAACTTTTTCTGTAATCTATAAAATTATTTTTCTCCTATACCTGGATGTCTGAGCAACAAACTTATACAAAACAGTAGCCGTTTGTATTGGTGGCGCAGTGGCTGCTCTTTTTGGTGTCGATGACCGAGACGAACGATGCTCAAAATCGTTATTAAGCAAGTGATCGAACCGAGAAAAGTTATTCTGAAGTGCTGGCGCTGCATTCGGGCTAAAAACATGGCACATAAAAAACAATCACTGATAACCATTCACTTACACATAGTGATGCCTTCGATTGTTTTGCTCTTCGAGTTCCTCCGACAATCTTTCTGCACGCTGACGTTGCAACATTTCGTCCATGGAAAGTTTTTTCAGCTCGTTGATGCCTTTCGAGAGGAGTGCACTCCCATTTTGCAGTGCGCCTAAAATCAAAGATGGGAAAGGGTACTTCTTTTTCACAATGCACAATACGCCGATAAGGAATACATCAAAAACTAATTGATAAAAAAGAAGCTAATGAATACAGCAAATTATTATTCTTTGTTGGGATAATAATCATTAAGAGGATTCTGAAGTCAGCACACTGCTAATTTTTATGTGTTACTGCGGCGCACAAAAATGTGCACAAAATTGGAAAATCCGTAAAAACGTTCAAAAGGTATTATTTAAGTGCCAACAAAATTTTACGAAAGAATTCGCAGAAAACCAAAAACGTGTAAAAAAGTTCAACTTTTCAACATTTTTTCTGAAAATTTAAAAATCCACCAAAGAGATAAAAATTCGTCAAAAATGATAGAGTTTGTCAAAATTGAAAAATTCGTCAAAACTTAAAATTCGTCAAAAATGGCAAAATTCTTTCCGAATAATTTTGACTAATTTTTTCGATTTTTGGCGAATTTTTCAAAATTTGAAGAATTTTTCAATTTTGCCATTTTTGACGAATTTTCCAATTTTTAACGAATTTTTTATATTTTGAAAAACACGTTTTTGAGCGTTTTTACGGATTTTCTATTTTTGCACATTTTTGTGCGCCATGTCACTCACAAGAAGGATAAAAATAGGAGAGAAGAAAATTCTATGACAGACTAAAAAATGGGACAACGATTTCTCCGTGTATTCAAAAAGGGCAATTTGCGATTTTTGCAAGTTGTTTAATTTTTACCAAAATAACCCTTTAGATAGTTTTCCTATGCGAGGAATCGATTGCGCGCATTGTCGAATCTTGAAAACGCTTCCCTGATTCAGGGAGGTAAAGTTTCAAAAAACAAAGTTTATTTGCTCGTTTTTCAGAAAATTGGGAAAGAAAGAGAAGTTGGTGAAAGAAAATGATAAAACTCGAATTGTTTTTATATTTACCTTGATTTTTGGTTGAATGCTTCATGCGTGTTAGATAAGCTAAACGATCGGACTGTGGCATGCGAGTGGTAAACTCGGGCGTACTCTTCGACCTCGAAGCCGAAAACGTCTCTAAGTGATCAATCAACTTTTGAAGCTCGTTCGTCGTGTCTTCAAGACGAGTTTGGATATGGTGCTGCTTGATCCTCTCACCAAGTTCTTCCTTGTTCACCTCTTTTTCCAGAGTCTTCTTGTCCAACAACGCATACAAATGCTCGATTTCCTGCCAAGTATAATCACGCCGCTGTCTTCCACAACGCAGGCATTTCCTCGACGAAGGTATGGGTCGGGCATCTTCGTGTACGAAGCGGTAAGATGGCAGATGAAAGTGTTTTGTTTCATTTGTAGTTTGAATGCCAAATCTATGGGTACAGCACGAACTTGTCGTGGGACTCGTGCACTGCTCATACAACGCTTCCATCGCAGTCTTCGGTCTTGAATCTGAGGTTTATGTTAGAACAACACACAGCAGTCTTTGAGTTTAGTTTATGGACTATTTCAAAATTTACCAATTTGCGCCGCATTCCTTTCACTTTCTCTCCATTTATCAGCCGGAGATTTGGGCTCAACATGATTGCCGACACTTTTGCTTCGTCGTTGTAAAGAATCAGTATTTGGAAGGGAATTGCTTTCATCAATAAAACCAATAGGATCTAAATGGTTGGATATGTAGTCGAAAGGAGACCACGAAATTTTTTATTGAATCAGGCAACGTGTACATTGAAACGAAAAGAAACGTGGGTTCTTATATAGTTTTTTGTCATGCATCCCTGCGTGGTTGTATGGGAGGAAAAATCAGGATTAGTACTAACTAGCATGAGTAGTTTGTAGTAGTTGTAGTTAGTAGTTGTTGTAATTAGTGTAGTTGTTGTAGTTAGTAGTTGTAGTTAGTAGTAGTTGTTGTCTTAGTAGTTAGTAGTAGTTGACAACAACAACTACTATTAATTACAACCACTACTAACTATAACAACTACTCCTAACTACTAGTTAGTAGTAGTAGTTGACAGCAACAACTATTACTAACTACAACAACAATTACTACTAACTACAACTACTATTACTACTAACTACAACAACTATTACTAACTACAACAACTATTAATAACTACAACTACTATTACTAACTACAACAACAACTACTAACTACAACTGTTAACTAATAACTACTAATACTAGTCAATTCTAATCCTGATTTTCCCGCTAACACGACCACGCAGGGATACATCAAAAAAGCTATATAAGAATCCATGTTTCTTTCTTTTCATTTCAATGTACACATTGCCTTATTCAATAAAAAGTTTTTGGTAGCCAAAAAAAATTTCGACTATATGGTTGTTCAAGCTTACGGTGTGAGGTAGTAGACGTCATTGGTGATGGAGAGAAGTCTTGCAATTGATACTTCAGTACAGTTTTGTCTAAAAACAAGTGTTTGTTATAGATGGATGACTTGTTTTTGCTTCTCTGATAAGCTCTAGAGTAAACAAGTTTAAGTAAAAGATTTTTAGGAGCTTATACAAAAGACCATCAATACTTATGTAACACATAAGTATAAGTGAAACCTGGAAAATCGAAGCCATAACGAAAATCTCACCTAATGCATAATTTGTTGACAATTTTTCTCCTTTCTTGCTCTCGAAATAATAATTAGCAAAAAGAACTCCCTCGAGAGCTTTCTTCTTCTTTCTTTAAAAGAATTTTTTTCAACAACAAATCAATGGATTACTCGTACCAGGAGAAAAAACCTGCCAAAAAAATCCTATTCCTTCTCTAGAGACTAAGCAAAATGAAGAGAAGAAGCTATGTGGCGTCTGGAAGAAGTAGAAGAATAAGAAGAGCCGAAAGAGTCTCTTCTTTATTATTCTATTCTTTGAGTCAAGCTGCAAGTTAATATGTAACACAGTTTGTTGACATAAGACGCATCAAGTTTTGGATGTAAGTGCGCAACTGCGACCTTAAAACAAACATTCACACTAACGAGGCTTCAAGCAATTTATTTGTTAGCCTTTATAAGTGCAATTAAATTTTTTATGAAGTTTTCTCCAAGAAGATATTTGATTGGGATTTGAAAGTTTCGTGAGGCTCAACTTTTCTCTATTTATATTAGGTTTCATAAAGAACCGGGGAAACGAGCGCTAGCGTCCGGAGGGGAAAAGTTGTATTTGTTATCCGTACTACGGAGCTCGACTTTGCCACCGAGTACAGCTCGGTAGCAAGGCAGAGCTCCGTAGTAAAAAAAAATACATCTAAAATCGGCATCTTTCACTTTTTTCAATGAAATTTGTTTCAGTAGTGGTAAAGAGTGTATTCTGAATACGGTCCAAACGGTCTTTTTGAACGAAACTCATGTTTTCATGCCAATATACAGACTTTTAAAAAAATCATGGTTTTCAAGGATGTAACTTAATAAGAAAAATGTTGATATCTGGCTATAGAAGTCGATTTTCGACGAAATTTTCGACATCACTAGGGTTTCCCTGGAAGGGAATCGATTGCACGCATTTGAGGCATGAAAAAAATGCAAAATTTCCCCCGAATACAAAATTTCAGTCAATTTGGAGAACTTTTCAAAAATTCGAGTTTTCGACCCCAATGAGGGACCCTTATTGTAAAAAAATTAGAATTTCAAAAAGTTTTCCAAATCGGCTGAAATTTTGTATTCGGGGGTTTTTCGGCATAGAGAACTTGAATCTGAAGAAATTTTTCAGATTCGAGTTCTCCATTTTGACCACTGGAAGGTACCTCTACAAAGGTATACTCCCAAAAAAAGACATCCTAACGAAAATCGCTTACATAAATTTTTCATGCCTCGAAAATGCGTGCAATCGACTCCCCGTCTAGGAAAGCCCTAGTAATATCGAAAATTTTTGTCAAAAATCGACTTCTATAGCCAGATATCAACATTTTTCTTATTAAGTTACATCTTTGAAAACCACGATTTTTTGAAAAGTCTGTATATTGGCACGAAAATATGGGGTTCGTTTAAAAAACCGATTGAATCGTATTCAGCATACACTCTGAAAAAACTACTGAAGAAAATTTCATCAAAAACGAGTGAAAAATGCCGATTTTAGATGTATTTTTTTGGTCCGCAGATACTTATGAAACAACGTAATACACACTTAAGCTTAAAAGTTTTTGGAAATATAAAAGCACACATAAATAGCAAACACTAAAAATCCTTGTCAAAGACGTAAAAGATGAAGAGTTGGAAAAAAATACTCAAGGGAAAAAATATCCCTCTGTTATATCTGATCTAAATAACCTCATAAATACCAATTGGGAAAAAAAGTAGAAGAAAAGAGATTTTAGGATAAATAAATAGCCATATTAAAATGGATATATATGACAGCAAGAATTAAAGGACCCCTCCATTTGTGCGGAGTTGATTCCATGTGAAAGAGCATAAAATACTGAGCATTTTTTGCTTTTGGACTAT
Organism: Acrobeloides nanus; assembly: GCA_900406225.1. Classification (NCBI taxonomy): domain Eukaryota; kingdom Metazoa; phylum Nematoda; class Chromadorea; order Rhabditida; family Cephalobidae; genus Acrobeloides; species Acrobeloides nanus. Next base: position 26,454 of record OZJO01018000.1, on the reverse strand, counting down.
AACTTGAAAATCTAACCATAAAAAGTTATAAGCAAAACAAAAAAGTTTAAGCGAGTTTGAACATTGAAACGAAGGGATTGAATTTTAAAAAATTTCAGTTTTTGCTTATAAAGTTGAAAAATTTACAGGTTTAATTCAAAAAGAACGCGGCATTTTTTATAACTCGACGAGACGAATAAAATGACACCAAAATTATCGAATTTGAAAATAGTTTTGGGTTATTGAAACGAAAAACATGAATCAGAGTTTTCTCTTCAATAACCCAAAACAATTTTCAAATTCGATAATTTTGGTGTCATTTTATTCGTCTCGTCGAGTTATAAAAAGTGCTATATTTATTTTTTCCTAAATATTCAAGAATTTTGAATTATTTTCTTCTCAATATACAGAATTTATTGATTTAGGGAAAAAACTATCGTCATGAGAAAAAATTGCAAAAATCTTCAAAAATTGAAAACTGCGTCAAAAATTGCAAAAATTCATCAAAAATTGAAAAATTGGAAAAAATGAAAAATTCGTCAAAAATTGAAAACTGCGATAAAAATTGAAAGATTCATCAAAAAATGAAAAATTCGTCAAAAATTGAATGTTATGTTTTTCCAAATGTTCAAGAATTTTGAATTATTTTCTTCTCAATATACAGAATTTATTGATTCAGGAAAAAAACTATCGCCAATCCCAGGAACAAGCTTTCGTTGTAATACACAAAATTTCAAAAATCGCCATCTTCACACGCAATTTTCTCAAAAACTACAACGATTCAGAACATCCCGTAAAAATAACAAATGCTCCATTTTTCATGAACTTTCCGAATATCAACAAAAAATGGTAACTTTTTCCGACCGGACTAGCCCTTTCAACAACAAATCACGCTAGAGCAATCGGAAAAATATAAGAAGTAACTCAATTGCGGCTCATCCAATAGGGTATTATTAATAATAGGCCAACAAAGTAATCCATTTTGGGGAATTTCCGGAGACCCAATTGATTCGGAAATTGAATAAATCTTGCCAGAAAAAGAAGACAAATCGGATTGAGCGGGTATTTTACGCCATCCGAAAGAGAGTCCATTTGTATTACGCAACTTTATATAACACCAAACGACTATCAAACATAAGCCCTGGATGTAGACCCCACTTAAATTTCCTGCGTGACAACATTTACATAAAACATGCCAATGAAACGCAAAGTCTCAAATGACTAATGAAACGCAAAAAAGTTATGCAGAGCGCATTTTTATTGGCCAAAAAGCAATAAAAAATTAATTTTGGACGATGCAAAAAGATTTGGCTGCGAACGGGATTGAACCCGGGTCTTCAAATCTCGAAATCTGTGATGCTATCCACTAGGCTATGCTTTCGGTGCTTTTTGAAATCTTTCTGTGAAACAGACTTTACCTTGTTGTTCGAAAAATTCGAAAAAATTGAAAACTGCGCCAAAAATTGAAAAATTCGAAAAAATTGAAAACTGCGCCAAAAATTGAAAAATTCGAAAAAATTGAAAACTGCGCCAAAAATTGAAAAATTCGAAAATGAGACGAAAAGTCTCAAACAGGGGTCGAAAAAGTAGGTGGTACCACCCAACCCACCATCCACCCGGGGTGGTTAGTGGTGTTGGGTGGTACCACCCAAATTTGAATTTTTGAAAAAAATTGAGTTTTTCAATATAATAAAAGAAAAATTAGATGGGTGGTGTGGGTGGAATCACCCACTACCCTGGGTGGTACCACCCACCCACCACCCCGGGTGGTACCACCCAACACCACCCAGGGTAGTGGGTAATACCACATTTCGATCCCTGGTCTCAAATGACTAATGAAACGCAAAAAAGTGATTCAGAACCAAAATGTTTATTGGCCAAAAAGCCATACCTTGTTGTTCATCGATATGGTGCAATTGCTTATACATTCTTTTATACCAAGTTTGCCCATCCAAATTTTCGGAGTCATACCGTTGACGGCTTGGCATCTCATCAAATCCGTGAGAAACACCGTTAGTTAAATGAGTTGCCGAATCTCCAAGCGAAGAAGGGGAAGCTAATGGATGGTAAGTGCTCGTCGGAACAGACAATAAAGAGTTGACAGAAATATCGGCTGACTCGTACGCTGATGCGGGACGAGAAGTCAAATTTGTCAAATGAGGCGAGTCGCTTGTTGACTGTGATTGTTGTTGTTGTTCATCAGGCGGTCGCAAGATTCCAGAGAGTTCTGCTAGTGTCATGGCCGGACTTGAAACGGTGGCAAATTCCGGTGGTGACACTTTCGCGGTTGGAGGCATTGTTTGCGACTTCGCAGGCATGTGCGGCTGATTGAGTTTATTGGTGGTCGAATTGAGCGGATAGTCTAGTGTGAGTGTTGGAGAATCAATATCACGTGCGTCTGATAAATAGGAGTCGGAGACTGTTTCGCCGCCTAGCATAAAGATGCTTCCATCGACCGGTATTGGTGGTGGCTTGACACTAAAATTTATTTGTTTTCTGTTAATAAAAGGATCAGTCCAGCTGGAAAAAAGTTGCCATAATTTGTACATATTCGAAAAGTTTATGAAAAATGGAGCATTTTTTGTTTTTACGGCATGTTCTGAATCGTTGTAGTTTTCGAGATAATTGTGTTTGAAGTTTCGTCTGTGTATTACAACGAAAACATTTGTTTCAAATTTCTGATTCAATTAAAAATTTGTTTATTGACAAGAAAATAATTTAATTTCTTGAGCATTTAGAAAAAAAAATAAATATAGCATTTTTCTCAGCTCAATGATGCGAATAAAATGGCACCAAAATGATTCAATTTGAAAATCATTTTAGGTTATTGAAACGAAAACTTGCTAGAAATTTCAAATATTTACGTTTCAATAACCTAAAAAGATTTTCGAATTGGATAATTTTTGTGTCATTTTTTCTCGTCTCATTAAGCTGAGAAAAATGCTATGTTGACTTTTTCCTAGATGCTCAAGAAATTCAAATTATTTTCTTGTCAGTAAACAAATTTTTTATTGAATCAGGAATTTGATATCTAGGCAAATGTTTTCGTTGTAATACACAGATGAAACTTCACACGCAATTATCTTAAAAACTATAACGATTCAGAGGGTGTTAGAAAAAACAAAAAATGCTCCATTTTCTATTTTTTAATTTTTATTCAGAATTCAAATTTATGACCAAAAATTGAAAAATTCGAAGAAATTGCAAAAATGATCAAAAATTGAAAAATTCAACAAAAAAAAGAAAAATGCGAAAAAAATGAACAATTCATCAAAAATTAAAAAATTCAACAAAAAAAAGAAAAATTCGAAAAAACTGAAAAATTTGTCAAAATTGAAAAATTCGAAAAAATCGCAAAAATCATCAAAAATTAAAAAATTCAACAAAAAAAAGAAAAATGCGAAAAAATGAAAAATTCATCAAAAATTAAAAAATTCGAAAAAATCGCAAAAATTGAAAAATTCAACAAAAAAGAAAAATTAGAAGAAACTGAAAAATTCGTCAAAAATTCGAAAAATCGCAAAAATCATCAAAAATTGAAAAGTTCGAACTTTTGGCCAAAATTCGAATTTGGACCAAAAAGTGAATTTTGGCCAAAAATTCGAATTTTGGTAAAAAAATTCGAATTTTTGGCTAAAATCCGATTTTTTATCCAAAATTCAATTTTTTGGCCAAAATTCGAAAAAATCAAAATATGTGAATTTTGGGTACGACAAAAATTGTCACCATTGGCAATGCCCATGCCCATTTGCCACAAAGAATCGTCCCTAAATTTTTATCGTGCCCAACATTCGCATATTTAAGGCCGGTGAAAAATTGTCACTTAGTGTAAGATTGAGCAAAACTAAGCCTACCTAAACGGGGCGCCAGTTTCCGATAAAATAAAATCGTTGGACGACTCATTCAGTGTATTCATCTCTTTGAGCGTATCATTTGAAGCATTGACACTACTCGGGTAGTACGAATTCGAATACGCTAGATCACCGTTGGACGCCCCATTTTCCGGATTCAAGAGCATTGCATGCTGAACTTCGGGACTACTGAACACCAGTGAATGCTGCCTTTTCAAGGTGGATGGCGCAGACGAAAAACCGGTATCCAACGTATTTGTGCCGAGTGAAAAATTGCTTGGAAGTGTTCCATACTTCGAGGGTAGATCGAATTCATCATAATGATAGCGGTAATTATCCACTAGAGGCGAGGTGGCGGCTGAGGTGTTACTCGAAGTCACGGAAAATGGGGTATCCGAGTAGATTGAGACAGACATGCGAGATTCGGAATCTCTCGTTGAGGATCTTCCAAATGGTTGTGGTGTTATAGACACTCGTTGAGGCTGCACAGGCGGATGGATTACAGCCGGAGACATTGGCCGAGAACCGGCTGGGGTCTTCATTTCGAGTTTCGAAGTGATTTGTTCACGCAATTGAGCAACACTCTGGGGTCGGGGGACTTCGATGCCGTTTGTTGGGCTAGTTATGATAGAGCCGTGGCGATCGGTGGAACGAATTCGCCATGTTGACTCGGATGGAATTGGTTTCGGTGGAGTTGGCGGTGGAATTGGCTTCACTTTTGGCGCTTGCACCATCTAAAACGATGAAATTTTCATTTAGATGAATTAAGTCGGATTTCAGACAAATTAAAAACGTGGGATTCGTATCCAAAGACTTAAAGAACCAGTCCACTCGAAAAAAACACTATGAAAATTTTTTTAATTTTCGCGTCAATACACAACTTTTATTGATTCAGGGACGAATTTTCACTGCGTTGAAAAAATATTCGGAAAGTTCATGAAAATGGAGCATTTTTTGTTTTTACGGCATGTTCTGAATCGTTGTAGTTTTTGAGAAAATTGCATTTGAAACTATTCATGTTTTCGTTGTAATACACAAACTTTTTTGAATAGAGTACTGTTCTTCAATCCAAAGGTGTAGAGAGGTAACCTCTGGATCGTTATCGCTACCGAGAGAATTGCGCTTGAAGTTGGCGATTTTTGAAACCTGTGTGTATTACAATGAAACATGAACGCAGTAAAATTCGTCCCTGAATCAATAAAAGTTGTGTATTGACGCGAAAATTCAAAAAAATAAAAAATTTTTAATTTTCTCGTCAATACACAAAAAATCGAACTTTGGCTAAAAATTTGAACAAAAATTGATTTTTTGGATTTTGGCCAAAAAATAAAATTTTGGACAAAAATTCGAATTTTGGCTCGAAAATTTCGATTTTTGTTCAAAATTTGAATTTTGATCAAAATTCAATTTTTTGGTCAAATTCAAATTTTGAACAAAAATCGATTTTTGGATTTTGGCCAAAAATTCGAATTTTGGCCATAAATTTGAATTCTGAATAAAAAATATATTTTTTCGTTTTTTGAATTTTCGCGTCAATACACAACTTTTATTGATTCAGGGAAGAATTTTCACTGCTTTCATGTTTTGTTGTATTGCACAGCTTTCAAAAATAGCCAACTTCAAACGCGATTATCTGGCAATTTGTAAAAGTACGACTGCGCCGAACGGGGCACCAAACGGAGCGCCGAACGCGCCAAAGGGTCCCAATTAGGCTTAGGCCTAAGGCTTAGGCTTGGCCTAGGCTTAAGCCTAATTTGGACCCTTTGGCGTGTTCGGCGCCCCGTTTGGTGCCCCGTTCGACGTGTTCGGCGCAGTCGTACTTTTACAAATTGCCGATTATCTCGACAACGATTCAGACGGTTACCGTAAAACAAAAAATTCTCCATTTTTCATGAATTTTCCGAATATATAACTTTTTCATAGTGTTTTTCCGAGTGAACTGAGTTTTTTAGGCAAACATTGATTTGTTTGTCTGATAAAAACCTTTTCCTGGCCCCTGGGGCCAGTTGCCCACATCGGAAATTGGAATATGCGAATTTTGAACGTATGTGCTCACTAGCCCTCTGAGGTCCAAAAAATTTTCTGAAATTTTTATTACTCACCTCGCCGTTATTCAAACTCAACGGAGTCGAAGTCGCGTCGTAATTGTCTCGTTCGCTAGCTTGGGAAATTTCTTCAGGCAATGTAGGCAGCCAGAAAGGACCTAAAAATAGAAAGCTGGCCTATAAAGCATGATGAAAAGAAATGACTAATCACCAGGCGCGAGAACTGATGCCTGGGATGAAAACTGATCATATTATTTATCAACTATAGGCCGGAGACGCACATATTTCCCAACTAGCTTTTAGGATTCTCTCATATCGAGAACCGATCGAGTGACCACGAACAGTTGTTTTCAAAAAGCAAACGTTCGTTTGACTAAATCAAGCTCAGAGGTTCATTTACACATACCGATTACCAAACGACCTTTCAATTATTTAACTGGTGAAATTGTGGAGGTCGAGACATGTGTTTTCAATTATTTGAGGAATGGAGGGGTGGAGATTTTAGCATTTTGATTAGCTGCAAAAAACTCACTTCGGATATCGTAATTGGTCCCACTGGCATGCGGAGAATACCAATCTTCCATTGGGTCTATGCTACTAAAAAGATATACAGGGTGATTTTTAAAAAAATGCGATTTTTGTACGATTACCATTCTCAAGTTTTAGATTAGTGTTTGTTTATTACAACGAAAATCCTGAATCAGGGTTTTCGTTTTAATAAACAAATTTCAAAAATCGCCAACTTCAAACGCGATTATCTCAAAGCCGTTAGCGGTTCAGAATTTACTATAAAAACAAAAAATGCTCCATTTTTCATGAATTTTTCGAATATATTTTTTACACAGTGAACAGATCACTTTAAAAAGTAATAGAATTTTTGTAATTGTTCCAAATATATACCTAACCGGAGTTTGCCGATCACTCGAATCCGTTGTCCTGAATCCGGCATAGTCCGCACCAACCGAATCATAGCCCGAAAGTGAACTCTGGTCACTCGGCAATGGCGGCTGCTTGCTACCAAGAAGAATCTTCCTTTCTAGAATACGATCAGTTTGTGGCTGAGGCCAGGGCAGTTGTTTCATGGCAAGTTGCTCAAAATATTTCTTCTTGTCCTGCGCACTTCCACGTGAGCCCCCATAATACCCAAAATTTGAGGAGTTTTCATCAAGTGTTTGAGAGTAGATTGGCAAGGGGGGTTTCGAAAAATTTGGTGCAATTTCATCCAATGGTAACTGACGGTGTTCCACGGTTGGGGTTTTGTCCGAAGCGTCGGAGAGCTCGGAGACTTGGGCACCAGAATCTGTTTCAGAATCATATCTGAAAATTTTATTAGAAAAAAAATTTAGTAAAACATAAAAACGCATCCTTGACCCTGATTCAGGGAATGGAGTTGGTGTATTGACACGAAAATCAAAAAAATTTCTAAAAGCATCCATCTGAGGGTAATTTTATGCGGGGAATCGGTTGCACATATTTTCTAAGCATGAAAAAATTATCTTGACCCTGATTCAGGGAATGGAGTTGATGTACGAGCGAAAAAGAAATACACCAACTTCATTCCCTGAATCAGAGTTAAAATAATTTTTTCATGCATAGAAAATGTGCGCAATCGATTCTTCGCATAAAATTACTCTGGATGTTTTTAGAATTTTTTCAATTTTCGCGTCAATACACCGAATCCATTCCCTGAATCAGGGTCAAGGAAGCGTTTTGATGCTTCGGGAATGTGCGCAGAAAAACTCCTAGAAAACTTGTTTTAGTGCAAAATTTCGAAATTTTGATCATTTTCGTTTCGATACACATACCCTCTTCCCTGAATCAGGGTCAGTTAAGCATTTTTTTACGCTTTTTTTACTCATCCCGTAGTACGAAATAAAATTGTACATCACCTTCTCAAACGAAGCCTCAACACCTCCTGCGCATTTCTCATTTTGGCATGAACTTGATCCACGGTTGAACACTCTTCATCATCGATATTTTCAATGATATCGTTGGTACGAACGCCTTCCTTGTATGCTCTACTATCAAATATCACCTAAATAATTTTTAAAGGACTAGTTCACTCGGAAAAAATTATATTTTCAGAGAGTTCATGAAAAATGGAGCATTTTTTGTTTTTACGGTAAATTTTAAATCGTTGTAGTTTTCGAAGAAATTGCGTTTGAAATTTTGAATTTTAGTGTACATGTTTTCGTTGTAGTACACAAACTTTTTTGAAAAATCGATTTTTGCATTTAAATTTTCATGCAATGAATATTGTAGAAATTTTTTATAGTTAAATGAGACGAACAAAATAACACCAAAATTATTCAATTTGAACATTGTTTTGAGTTATTGGAACGAAAATATGAATCAGAATTTTTGGCTTAGGCTTAAGCCTAGGCTTAGGTCTAGGCGTAGGCTTAGGCGTAGGCTTAGGCGTAGGCTTAGGCTTAGGTCTAGGCTTAGGCTTAGGCCTAGGCTTAGGAATTAAAAATATGACGAATGTGGCTTATGACAAACCCATTTTCCTGGACAATAAATTTTTACTTTTTTTCGGAGTTTTGTTTTATGTGTGCATAAACCTTACTTGTGACACAGTTGGCGCTTCTCCTTCATTTTGTTTGACCCTAAAACCCCACGGTGGTCCACCAACCAAGCTCAAACTCAATCTGACCATGCTGAAAACTAGCACGATCAGGGTTTTCGCCTAAAACAGCATGCTAAGAAAAGTTTGAAAAGATACAAACTAAAACAAAAGGAGCTTGCCACACAGGTTTGCAAAAGATTATGTCACAAGTTCGGCTAGCTAGTGTCCTTCTTCAGGCTGTTGGGGATCGAGGCCTGCTCTTCTTCTTCTGTTGGCCTGCTACTTCTTCTCCGATCCACTTGTGATCCCAGAAAAGGACCGTCAAAAAGTTACACTAGCGCTTGTCCGATTTTTCCAGGCTTATGTTAGTGGCTCGGCCAAGAAGCAAAATCCACGGATTGTCGGCAAAATGGAAAAGTCAACTTGGACGATCTCACCTCCATTGCATTCCAGTCAACCACTCGAAGAGTTCCATCAGCAACTGCTCCGTTCATCTTCAAAATTCCTCCGATTGTCCAGCAAAAAGGGCTTCCGTGACACATTCGAATCTCCCGCGAAAACTCCCGATCGTGTTAGTTATAGTAGTTCTCACATCAGGGTTGCTATGCTATGCTATTTAAATGAACAAGCTTTCTGCGCTCACGGGCTGAGCTTTATCTATTGTTCTAATAACGCATAAAAATAGAAGAACTTTTTTTATAAGCGCGATTAGGCGTGATAGGAGACAATGGGGTTGTTGTTAGTCGACTACGTTAGAAAAATTTCGCTCTGCTCAAAAACAAAAACCAGAGTACTAGATTCTTGGGGTTTTTTCTATGCTAGGAATTGATTGCACGAATCATGGAAACGCTTCCTTGACCCTGATTCAGGGTAGCGTATTGAAGCGAAAATTTAAAAAATTGGATATCCGACTACCTAGGGGTTTTTCTGTGCGAGAAATTCAACAATCTAAAAGTTGATCAACAATCACAATTCACTACTTTTTAGGCCCATGGAAGCGTTTTCACGTTTCGAAAACATGTTCAATCGATTTCTCGCATAGGAAAACCCCTAGATATCCTGTCAAAATCCGAATTTTTTCATTTTCGCATCAATACGCTACCCTGAATCAGGGTCAAGGAAGCTCGGAGCAAATTCCCCTGGTTCCCACCACTTAACATTGATTACACTCGGCAAAAATTTTTTATTTTCTTCCGGAGATTATCCATTTAGGGGTAATTTTATACGAAAAATCGATTGCGCGCACTCTCGCAATCTGAAAACCGCAGAAAAATGGTGAAAATTTGCCAAAAACGACCACGCAGGGATGCATGGGGTGATATTTGTTCATTTCTCGATCGAATTGCATCTCCATGCATCCCTGCGTGGTCGTTTTTGGCGAATTTTCATCATTTTTCTACGGTTTTCAGGTTGCGGGAGTGCGCGCAATCGATTTTTCACATAAAATTACCCCTAAATGGGTAATCTCCGGAAGAAAATAAAAAATTTTTTACCCAGTTTAGTCCACGTTAAGTAGCGACAACCAGGGGGAACTTACTTCGGAAGCTCTAAGTTTAAATTTTAGAAAATGGGTATCGAGTCTCGAAGAGCTGCTACACGGCCCAAAAAGGCCTCACCGCCAATTCTATCCCATGAATTTATTATCCAAAATCATGGTGACATTATGAGTTGTATTTTGATGCTAGTCATACTCGGCTTCATGTTCCAAGTAAGCTTCTATGTGAAATTTCTAAATTTATCAAACTGATTAAAGTCTGTTTCACGGGGAGGTTCATAGCCTAGTGGATAGTACATCACAGACTTCGAGTTTGAAGACTCGGGTTCAATGCCGCTCGGAACCAATTCATTTTGCATCGTCCAAAATTGATGAAAATTTTTGCCTAGGCGTAATTTTATTCGAAAAACACGATGGTGATATTATTTTTTCATGTAAATTTGTGTAAAAAATAGAAAAATCAATTTTTTTACCTAATTTCCATAAAAAATAATATCAGCATCGTATTTTTCACATAAATTTTTTATCAATTTTGAACGATGCAAAAAGATTTGGCTCCAAGCGGGATTGAACTCAAGACTTCAAATTCGAAGTCTGTGATACTATCCACTAGGCTATGCTTCTGGAAATTCTCCGTGTAACAAACTTTATTTAGATAACAGCACCGCTAGCACAAATTATGGTAGTACCACAATATAATGAAACCATCGCGTTACCAAAAGATGCAGGTGAGTTGAGTTAAATAGAGATTTGCAGTAATAAAAAGGAAAAAGAGACATAGTCTAGTGGATAGCATCACAGACTTCGAGTTTGAAGACCCGGGTTCAATCCCGCTCGGAGCCAAATCTTTTTGCATCGTCCAAAATTGATGAAAAGTGTCTAAAAATTTTTCTTTAGAACCCCAAATGTACTATCGCAGTGGGTTGAGAGACTTGCCATCACTCTTCTTCTACACCATTGCATGGATAACAGCCCATTGCATCCTACAAGAATACATACTGGACAAAATCCAACGACGACTTCACTTGAGCAAAACGCGCATGTCCAAGTTCAACGAGAGCGGGCATTTGTTCGCATTCTGTGCTTATTCCGCCGGACATGCTGGATATATTCTACACGAGATGGGAATACACAAGGATGTTACACAACTTTGGATCGGCTATCCGGATGTCCATCGGTACTTGCCATTGACTGTGAAGATTTTCTTTATCTTACAGGTAACACTGAAATGCATACTTTAATTATACTCTTAAACAGGGATCGAAATATGGTACCACCCACCACCACCCCGGGGTGGTGTTGGGTGGTACCACCCTGGGTGGTGGGTGGGTGGTACTACCCAGGGTGGTGGGTGATTCCACCCACACCACCCATCTAATTTTTCTTTTACTATATTGAAAAACTCGATTTTTTTCAAAAATTCAAATTTGGGTGGTACCACCCAACACCACCCATCACTCCGGGCGGTACCACCCAACACCACCCATCACCCTGGGTGGTACCACCCCGGGTGGGTGGTGGGTTGGGTGGTACCACCTACTTTTTCGACCCCTGCTCTTAAAGTCGTGTTTCACGAAGATTGCATGGCCTAGTGGATAGCATCACAGATTTTGAGTTTGAAGGGCCGGGTTCGATCCCACCTAGAGCCTAATCTTTTTGCATGTTAGGGATAATTTTATGCAAAAAATCGATTGCGCGCATTCCCGAAGCTTGAAAATGCTTCCCTAACCCTGATTCAGGGAAATAAGAGTGTGTATTGAAGCGAAAATTTAATTTTTTAGATCACTTACTGGCTTCACCAATTCCCTGAGTTCTACTTCATGAAAGTGAAACGCGAGGAAATCCGAGCTCGTACTTTCTATTCCGTAGTTTTCCTCTTACTTATTAGTGGAGCATATTTTGCCTCGTAAGTCTCTCCATCAAGCATAATTGTCATTAAAACATAACATGTTTCAGCTTCACTCGTTTGGCATTAGTCTTACTCTTCTTAGAATATACTTCTCAAGCAATTTTCCACTTGACACGAGTGCTCTACTTCACAGGAAAGATAAAAAATGCTGGCAATGCGTAAGAAAAGCGTTCACAAATGTTCTTATCTTACCAAAAATTTCAGCTTCAAATTGTGGAACGCCATTTTTGTGATCGTGCGCTTTGCAAGCGTGGTTCTTAGTGTACTAACCTTATGGTATGGCTTCCGCTCGAATGAAACCCCAGTCATAGATTTTGCTACTGGAAACTTTAATACATCCTTGATAAGGTAGACGACAGGGGGTGCCAGATTTTGAAATTCTGGCATAATTAACCGAGTTCAAGTTGGATCGTAAAAGTAACGATTTTTCCAAAAAGTTTCTTCATAAACCCCCTGAAAAAATTTTTCTTCTACAAAAAATTTCAGCAGGGGGTTTATGAAGAAACTTTTTGAAAATTTCCATTACATTTACGGTACGATTTGAACTCGATTAATTATGCGAATTTCAAAATCTGACACCTCTGAAGGTAGACAGATTTATTTATTCAAATATAAAAATTTTAGAATAAACTCTCTAATCATAGTAGTTGGCTTACAAATCTTTATGCTGTGGAACTTCTTCGTCTTCCACTTTGCTCGTTTCCGTGAGCGCCATCGTGAATCCGAAACTGCCCAACAGAAGCATAAGAAGCAAAAGCACGCTAAAAAGGTTCGCGACGATGTAAGATTTTTGATGTTGTGTTGTGATTGAGNAAACTGCCCAACAGAAGCATAAGAAGCAAAAGCACGCTAAAAAGGTTCGCGACGATGTAAGATTTTTGATGTTGTGTTGTGATTGAGGAGAGAAGAATAAGCCATAAAATATGTGGAGTCTATCTGTGCATGATAGTATACTTCAAATTTGAGATGTTCCACTGCACTTTTTTCCTTAAAGGACCAGAGTCTAGTGGGAAAAAAGTTGCCATTTTTGTTGATATTCGGAAAGTTCATGAAAAATGGATCATTTTTTGTTTTACGGCATATTCTGAATCGTTGTAGTTTTCGAGAAAATTGCATTTGAAATTTGTATACATGTTTTCGTTGTAATACACAAACTTTTTTTTGTGTGGAAAATCGATTTATTTTTTAAATTTTTATTAAATGAACATTGTAGCATTTTTTATAGCTAAATGAGATGAACAAAATGACATGAAAATTATCCAATTTGAAAATTGTTTTGGATTATTGAAACGAAAATTCTTATTCATGTTTTTGTTTCAATAACCCAAAACAATTTTCAAATTGGATAATTTTGGTGTCATTTTGTTCGTCTCATTTAGCTATAAAAACTGCTACAATTTTATGAAAATTAAAAAAATCGATTTTTCTGCAAAAAATTCAAAAAAGTTTGTGTCTTACAACGAAAACATGTACATTTCAAACGCAATTTTCTCGACAACTACAACGATTCAGAACACGTCGTAAAAACAAAAAATGCTCCATTTTTCACGAACTTTCCGAATATAAAAAAATGGCAACTTTTTCCCCACTGGACTGGTCCTTTAACACGCAACATTTGGAATCTTCTAATGAACAAAATTTTTAGTCGAAAGACTCGTCGGACAGTGGCAATGAATCCACCTCGAAGAAAGTCAAATAAATGATGTAATGAAATGACAACGACAACACTCTACCTATTATTTATTTATCAGCGTGATATTGTTTTAGTTCATCGTTTGACAGCTTTTAACCGTTTCAAGAATCTTTTTGAATGACATAAAAATTGGCTAAAAGCTACTTACTTCTATGCTCTTCCTATATCCATTCTTCAATTTGACAACTAAAGATATAACAGGGTGGGCNAATCTTTTTGAATGACATAAAAATTGGCTAAAAGCTACTTACTTCTATGCTCTTCCTATATCCATTCTTCAATTTGACAACTAAAGATATAACAGGGTGGGCTAAAAAAAGAACAAGGCCGCTTTTTTTACCCACCCTGTATAATCCTATCGTGTATTAGAAAAAAATAAAACATATCAATCATCAAAATTTTTCTGTCTTTAAAGGAATCAGTCTATTTTGCGGAAATGATGCCATGTGATAGAGCACAAAATTTGGAGCATTTTTAGTTTTTACGGCACTACTCGAAAATCTAACGGTAAAAAGTTATGAGCAAAATAAAATTGTGAAAAAAATTTTCAAATGAGTTTTAACATTGAAGCGAAAGCTTGTACTCAGGCAAAAGAGTTGTTTAATGAAACGATTTAATAAATCATTGTAAAGTTCAAAATCCTTGATAATTTGGAAAAGAATAGCGTTTTTTGAAAGTTGGCATTTTTTATACCTCATCGAGACGAATAACATGACGCCAAAATTATTGAATTTGAAAAATGTTTTGGGTTATTGAAACGAAAATTCTGAATCAGAGTTTTCGTTTCAATAACACAAAACATTGTTCAAATTCAATAATTTTTGTGTCGTTTTATCCGTCTCGATGAGGTATAAAAAACGCCAACTTTCCTTTTTCCTAAATTATCAAGGATTTTGAATTTTATAATGAATTATTCAATCGTTTCAATTAAAAATTTCAGGCTCTTCGTTTCAATGTACAAACTCGTTTGAAAATTTTTTTACAATTTTGTTTCGATCATAACTGTTTATCGTTAAATTTTCAAGTAGTGCCGCAAAAACAAAAAATGTTCAAAATTTTGTGCTCTTTCACATGGCATCATTTCCCCAAAAGTAGACTGGTCTTTTAAGATTCTTCTTTGCTATAGCAACTTGACTAGTTTTTGATATTCGGCTATTTTATGGTTGTGCTAATTTTCATCATCTTGTCTGTGATTTATTTCGTAAAGCCAAAAAAGTTTGTATCTTCATTCTACTATTTATATGACTTTTCGGAAACTCGATTTTTGTTCGGGGGTTTTTTATTTCTCTCTCGTTGTTTTTCTATTAGATACTATTTATATGGCTTTCCACTATTTATATGACTTTTCGGAAACTCGATTTTTGTTCGGGGGTTTTTATTTCTCTCTCGTTTTTTTTCTATTAGATTTGTGCTAAAAAGATTTTTGTTCGTTTGTGTGTTGTATGAATATTTAAAAAAGAAAATAAAATCTTTTATTCGGAAAAGATCTCACTCAATTCTAATGCTAATTGTGTAATCTCAGCGGCACAGTCTTGAATATTGATCAGGATAGCTACACAAACTCCATTTGGAGCCGAGTCAGGGTTATTATGTTTCCGATCAGGTCGAATTAAAAGCACAGATGCTGCGCCAACAGCAGCACCCGTATGGTACCTAAATTTGACATTTTTGAAGCAAAAAAGCACTTTTTTGATTCAGGGAAGGCCTGTGTATTGAAGCGAAAAGTTGAAAAATCGCATTTTTGCGACTTTTCGCTTCAATACACAGGCCTTTTCTGAATCAGGGAATTTGTGTGAAAGTTATAATAAAAAACTAACCAAAATCCAGTTCGATTGGAATCGACCCCGCCTAAAAATTCTTCTTCTTCCACATTCATCCAACCAAGACAGTATTTGGTAGGCAATTTGTAGACGGTATGAAACTTCCAAAATTCATCCATCACCTTCTTTTCGATAAGTGGTTTGTGCAAGGAGCTATTATCGGCTTGATAGCTAAAATATTTCTGACTAGAGATAAATTTACTATGGTTATTTAAAGGATCAGTTCAGCGGGAAAAAAGTTGACCCTTTTTTGTTGATATTCGGAAAAAAGTTCATGAAAAATTGGGCATTTTTTGTTTTTACGGCATGTCCTGAATCGTTGTAGTTTTCACAAACTTTTTTGAATTTGGTAAATTTTTCAATTTTGATCAATTTTTCGATTTTACCAATTTTTTCGAAGAACAAAATTTTTCCCACTGGCCTGGTGCTTGAACAAACCTGTATAAAATGACATGAGCGAATTTGAGCAAATCAGTGACACACGAAACCAGACCTCCACCGCCCCATTTATATGAATTATTCACTTCTGGGCAGTTATGGAGGCGATGCTTTGAATCTCGATAATAATACCTATAAAGTTTGTATACTCTGATAAGCAGTAAGTTATACTTAGTTCGATGTGGCATAATAGGTTGATTGAAATCCAGATAGGTGTGATTCATACCAATTTTCCTGAAAAGGTCCTTAAGAAGTCCCGGGAAGTCTTGATCAGCAGCCTTTTCTAGCACTGCACTTATCAATGTAAACCCATGAGTTGTGTACAGGAATTTGAAACCAGGCTTGGATTCAAGAGGATCATCTTTAAACATTTCTAATGCCTCGGTGACACTTTTGTAGTGCTTTCTCGAATAGAATTCCTCAAAGACGGTATCGCTTTCTGTTGTTTCCTTTTTACTATCATCAGATTCACTCGAGTTTGCTGCCGCTTTCTTCTCGTCACTTTTTTTACCCGCTTCTTTTGGAATGTTTGAGCTTGATTGAGGTTTTTCTTTTGGCTATTTTTCAGCACTTATGCACTATCCCCCTAGGCTGAAAACAAAAATCAATTTTTCATCTTTTTAGGCTTTGGTTTAGGCTAAAAACTTAAGCCTAAACCAAAGCCTAAGAATAAGATGAAAAATTGATTTTTTGTTTGTTTTCAGAATGAGGGATATTGCATAAGTATCATTTTTTCTATAGTCCCATTTCGCTTGAAAGTTTACCTTTGCATAGTGACGAATACCACCCGTATGGCATAATAATTGTCTTGTAGTAATCTGGACAATTTCTCCATCAACATTCTTTACAGGAAAATTTTTGATATACTCCTGAAAAAGTTTGGCAAAAGTTATACAGAGTAGATTTTCCAAAAAATGCATTTTTGTAATTTTTTCTCTAAAAATGACCTTTCTACGGGTAATTTTATGCAAAAAATCAATTGCGTGCATTCTCGAACTCTGAAAATGCTTCCCTGATACTGAATTATCGAAAAATTAGGCATAGGTGCACAAGGGTTGGGACTCTACATCCCCTTATTTCGTCGTTTCGAGGTTTTAAAAACATGTCGTATTTTGACGCGGAGTGCCAAAAATTAAATGTTTTATGTTGAGGTACGCCATGATTTTTTCACAAAAATATCCATTTTTATCAAAATTTTTACAATATGACATGATTTTTTTCACATTGTCTATTTTTTCAAAATTTTTCCAATACGATTTATTTTACGATATGATTTGGTTCACCAAAATTATCATTTTTCATACCAAAAATTTTGGCATTTTTCTCACAAAAATCGTAAATTTCTGAGCATTTCAATAAAACAAGCGTTTTTAGAAAAAAAATTTGTAGACGCGAAAAAATCGCAATAGGAGACCCTCTGTTTTTTGACAATTTATAATTTTTTAAACAAAGTTGGTCAATTTTTTCCATTTTTTTCATCAAAATTTCCTAATTTGTCGCCAAACTTGCCTATTTTTAATCAAAAGTCGAATTTTTTCTGACCATTTTAAAGGTTCGAAAATATGCGTAATCGATTTGCCGCATAAAGTAACTCCTAGCGAGATCATTTCCAAAGAAAAAAGCTAAAAAAACCACGTTAAGTGGGCTCGCTAATCCTTATTAGTACCAAAATTTTTTTGAAAAATTGCTCAAAAGTCGCAAAAATCTCATTTTTGTAGAACATTTTCAATAAAGCAGTATTTGTTTCATCGACTTACTTGAATAGGCTTATCTAAAAGAAGCTTTCCTTCTTGAACAAGTTTTGCAGCGACACAAGCCGTGATGGGTTTGCTAATACTAGCAATCCGCATACTCGTATCTCCATTACAACGAGTTCCTTGTTCAACATCGGAATATCCAAAACCAGACTTCCATATGATTTTCCCATTTATGCTCACACCAATGCTTAATCCAGGAATGCTGTTTTGTATCTTTAAAAAGGCCATAAACAGAGGAGGACTGACCCCAATACGGCGAATTGGGGGACAGTCCCCCTTGCCCACATATACCCATAATTTTAAGAAAATTTACCATGAATCGATGAATAGCATCATCAGCCCGAGCTATCTGATTACTACTTGCTAGTTTCACATGAACCTTTGAACCGTCTTGCCAATCCACATCTCTATTTGCCAAATCTTTTGAAAAAACAGTTGTGGCTGCGAATAAAGGTGTGCCTACTCTTATCCAGTTAATATGCATATCTAAAAATGGGCACTAGGACGGTACACACACCTTACAAATCAAAATTTGGCGAATTTTTCACACGAAATTTGAATTTTGTAATGTGTGAAAAATTCGCTAAACTCTGTGAGGTGTGTACCGTCCTAGTGCCCTAAAGAAATGATGAACTACGTATATAACGAATAAAACATTTCCCATTGTTGAGTAAATTGCAGAATGTAAAATCGCTCTCCTTGTAAACGAATGCTTTTTATATACGGGTGCGGCAAAATAAAACATGATTTTGTTAACCTAAAATATAAGGCTCTAGAACTCTGTTTTCGACAAAAAAATTTTCAGTATTAGATAAGAGTGTATGCAGAAAACGATAAAATCAGTCTCGAATGGACTGTTTTATTTTGACCTTTGGAAGTTACCCTATAAGGGTATATCCTAAAAAATTGTAGGCCATTTTTGGCCTGCAAACCCTAGACCTCAGACCATAATCCCGAAGTCTAGAACAAAAAATAATGGCAGATTCTTGTTAAGCGCAGAAGAGAGAAGAATTAGTAATAGTAGAAGAATTTTTGACGCCCCAATTTTTGAAAAGTCTGGATATTGACACGAAAACATGAACTACGCTCAAAAAGCCAATTTTGATTTTCGCATTCAGCATACACACTCTTGTATTATACTGAAAAATTTTTTGTTGAAAAATGATTTCTCGAGCCCTATATATTGGATTTACAAAATCACGGTTTATGTTGCCACGCCTTGTACAATAAAAAATCTTTTTATTCATCTATTAAAATAGAGTGAGTCAAAAAAGTGGACTTTTGTGATTTCTAATAGGTAGATTGGAAAAAGTATTCATAAAGTCAAAGTTATAGAAAGTAGGTTAGAGCAACAAAAGTTGAAGAAAGTCCTAATGCTCTTTTTTGACTCCCCTGTATATACATGTGTACATATAACATTTACAGATATATTCATCACAGTTACGAAGTATCTGCTTCAACCGATGCAAAGGCCTGACGAATCTGCTTACAAAGATGTTCAGCTTCTGGCAAGTAATTCGATTGAAGTAAGTGACATTGTACAAAACTATTCGACGTTTTAACTAATAAAATCACATTGTAATGCCCAAATCCATCATCGTATGAAATAGCTTGAATGATTTTGTGGAGTGGTAAGCGATCGAGTACATGTTGGTCGGCAGTTTTTATTAGTTTGATTCCATTCTTCGAAACATGAACTGCTACAAGAGAAACTGCTTTCTTTTGTGAATCTCGAGGCAACTTTCCTAAAATAATTTTTTAAAGCTTACATTCAATATTAAAATTTCGAAACTAGTATCGAAAAGGTATCTCACTGAACGTGAAATTTTTCGGTACTACTTCGGATTAGCTGCCCCAAGTAACAGGGTACTAGAACCGAAAAAAATTTCCAAAAAAGATCCTATAGGGGTATTTTTATGCGGGGAATCGATTGCGCGCATTCCTGAAACTTGAAAATGCTTCCTTTACCATGAACTAGGGAAATTTATGGAGTAATCCCCTTAAGCGTTTCTCCATAAATCTCCCTAGTTCATGGTGAAGGAAGCATGTTCAAGCTTCAGGAATGCGCGCAGTCGATTCCCCGCATAAAAATACCCCTATAGGTAGAGACCGCCACCGGTTTCCAGAAATCGGCTTTTCAATGAGATTTTCGTATTGGAATTGTTTTAAAAATAAATCTACGATAAAAAAAACCATGTAATGAAAAAAACCGCGTCGAAAATGGATTTTTCTATGAAAAAATCGCCTATAAAAAAGGTGTTATTTTTCCACAGCTTTATAGTGAAAATAGGTAAAATGCGTGCCTTGACGTTTTATGAGCTGAAAAACTTCTAGGAGTAATTTTATGCGAGAAATCGATTGCGCGCATTTTCGAAGCTTGAAAATGCTTTATTGACCTCACTTGGAGAAGTCCCTCTAATCCTTCGAGCGGGATACCTAATCAATACTAGTTCCAAAGTTTCCATTCGGCGTACTATTTAATTGAGCCAATTCTACTTGATCAATAATTCTTTCTTCGATAGATCGAATTGATTGCCCAGGTTCTTCATTCTTTAATGATTGTTCGAAGCCTTCAATTTCTAACGTTCCTAGATAATACAACTGATGTAAACCCTCGAAAGTTGTTAAATGAGCCATATAAAGCGTGATCTTCCTAAAGATATCTTAAAGGGGGTGTGGAACTTGAGCCATTATTGCATCATACAAACTACAAAAATCTGGAGAACTTGCTGCAAGTTCCACACCCCCTTTAAAGGGATGTCTATTGCGGCCCTATCTCCAAAAAAATTTTTTACCAAAATTACCCCTCTATAGGTAATTTTGCGAATTTTTTTCGAAAAATTTCACGTTCAGCGGGATACCTAATAGGGGTTTTTGTGTAAGAAATCGATTGCGGGCATTCTCAAAGCGAGAAAACGCTTCTAAAACCGGAAAACTTTATTCAGAATCTTCCTCTTCACTGAATACTAAAATTTGTTCTAGTTGATCGCGAACAACATCTAGGTATTCATCTAATTCATTTTGCACCAATTTCACCGGCTCTCCTGGACCTTCTCTTCGCTTTCGTTTCAAGGATTCTTCCACAATTTCTTTTCTTCATCCATCATTTATCGGTCCCTTTTTGGTTTTCCGGCTTTAGGACCTCCCGGAAGTCTTCCACATTATGGACATCTTTGAAGAATCTTTTCTAGTTGGCAAAATTCTGCCAATACAAATTTAGGCTTGTCTCCACCAACTTCAATCTCTTCATCTTTCATTTCTTCACCAACTTCCAAATTATCGTCAACTCGCATTTCTTCTGCTTCAGATTCCATATCTGCATAAAATTCAATAGCTAAAAAATTTTTTGGAGGGTCAAGAAATCATAAGCGAAGGATATGTGTTTGAATAAAGTTTTCCGGATGAGGGTATTAGAAGCTTTTCTTGCTTTGGGAATGCGCGCAATCGATTACTCGCACAAAATTACACCTAGAGGAGTCTTTCCTGCAAAAATTTTGGTAAAAAATTTTTCGGAGATGAGCCGCAATCGACACGCCCTTTTAAGATTAAAAAATAAGAATTAAAATTGTACAATCCTGTTATCAACGTGCAAAAGAAATTAAGGGCGTTTAACAATAAAAATCTCACAATAAGCATTAATACTTTTAAAAAATTTCATAAAATGAAACGAAAATCTGGCATTTGTTTAAAAATTCTATAAAGGAATTTGAAAATAAAAGGTTTTTTTATATGTTACGGGGAAAATCTCTGATCAGTTCAGATTTTCCCGAGAAAATCTTTTTTCGGTACTACTTCGGATTAGCTGCCCCAAGTGACAGGGTACTAGAACCGGAAAATTTTTTATTATCTGGGCCGTTCGCGAGCGTGAACGCTTCCGAATACCTATTAGGGCCTTCACTAATTTGTCTAGAAGGCGTCGAGACTGCACGGAACTTATGCACTTCGGCCCCTCCTCCCCCCCCCCAAATTTTGGGGGGCCGAAGTGCATAAGTTCCGACTGTCTAGTTGCAAGTTGGGGGAGTACTAATTACAATTAGTGCTCGTCTCGATGTAAAATTTAAAGCAAGCATAACTTTTCAGAGTCAATGAATTTTCGAATGTGGTCTTTTGCAATTTTATTCATCTTTTGTTGGGCTATACATTTGCTGAGACCACATTCGAAAATTAGTTGACCCTGAAAAATAAAACCATTTCGACACCGAGAGTGCAAATAGTGCTACAATTGGTGCTTCCATTTGAATTAGTGGAGACCCTTAGTGATGTTTCCGAACGGAATTAGTGAACTAAAATCCGTTTTCCGAACGAACTCTGATTCAGGGATTCGGTATATTGACGCGAAAATCGAAAAAATTTCTATTTTCGCCCTGAAAGCATCCATCTGTGGGTAATTTATGCGGGGAATCGATTGTGCGCATTTTCTAAACATGAAAAAATTATCTTGACCCTGATTCAGGGAATGGAGTTGGTGTATTGACGCGAAAATTGAAAAATTTTCTTTTTTCACCCGTACACCAACTCCATTCCCCAATCAGGGTCAAGATAATTTTTTCATGCTTAGAAAATGTGCGCAATCGATTCCCCGCATAAAATTATCCTCAGCTGGATGCTTTCTGGGCGAAAATAGAAATTTTGTCGATTTTACACCGAATCCCTGAATCAGGGTCAAATGTAAAGTTTTTATAGAGAATCCGATTCAATTATGGCCAATGCATTAAGTTTAAAAGATCTTCTCGTAGAAAATTCAGAAGATATTGAAGCTATTATTAAGCAGGTAAGTTTGATATTTGTGTTTAAACCAGGAAGATCGCCGATGTTTTTTCCAAATTTAGAGATAATTGGCAGGCTCCCTCTGGGTTTTTGACGAAGTTGAGGGGATCTGAAAATCGATTTTTTTGGCTCAAAAAAATATAAAATAATCGCCCAAATTTCTGTCTTTTTGTATACACCCTGTATACACAAATTGTGCATGTATACATATAAAGTTGTGTTTAGAGCTTAGCCGCAATATTGGATCAAAAACAAGGAAAGAATCTTGGCGAAGGGATTACTAATCTGATGGAATTGTTTCTAGAGANACGAAGTTGAGGGGCCTGAAAATCGATTTTTTCGGGTCAAAAAAATATGAAAAAATCGCCCAAATTTCTGTGTTTTTTATACACCCTGTATACAAAATTGTGCATGTATGCATACAAAGTTGTGTTTAGAGCTTAGCCGCAATATTGGATCAAAAACAAGGAAAGAATCTTGGCGAAGGGATTACTAATCTGATGGAATTGTTTCTAGAGAAGAAAAAGGATACTGTTGCTTTATTGAGAAAAGGTAACTTTCACTATAGCCGGCAGCGTTGTAATTATGGGGGGCCTGGGAAACCTTCCCCCCAAATCTGAAAAAATGAAAAAAAATTTTCCTTGGTCCAAAAATTTTTTGATCAAAAACTGACCAAAATTAACCATTTTTTCAACAAAAATTTCAATTTTCTAGCATTTTCAGCTTAAACACAAGCCTTTTTTGATCAAATTTTTCGGCTGCGGAGCTGTTTTTTTTTGTTAAAAAAGGTCGAAAAAATTTTCCCAAAAAACTCTCCCCAATCCAAATCTGGACCAAAATTACGACGCTGGATACAATCAAATCTGCAGGCCTGTATCTCGATAATTTGTCCCGCTAAATCCAAGCTTAAACCTAAGCCCCACCTGGAGTCAATACACTTGCGTAAATTTTTACCCCATTACGTGTAGAGGGATAAATTTTTATTATTATTTTGGTTTTCAGAATTATTTTGATTATGGTGTAATATGGTTGATCTGCTTGTTTTTTTAGTTCATGCTCATAAGCAACGAGAAGAATATATTCGAACATTGGAAAAATGCGTGGAGGACCGAAATACTGTTATTGAATCCATTATGAATGAATTGAAATTGACAGAGGCAGCATTGAGCGAAGCTGTTTTTCAAGTACAAGATGGGCAAAAAAGCCGTATTTTTGCGTTTTTTTGGCGAAAATTTTTCAAAAATCGCATGAAAATATTCCTATATATAGGTAATTTTGAACATTTTTAGCCAAAAGACGCAAAAGTACGGTTTTTTTTGCTCATCCTGTAATCATGCTGCTATTTTCCACCTTTGATTTTCGAATTTTTTAGGCTGGAAAGAAATTGAAATCTGTTCATCAATCAGAGAAGCATCGAGTGAATAGTGAAGAGATTATTCGATTTGCCCACCAAATTAGCAAGTCCAATTCGGTGGCGGCACCTCTATCCTGGCAACAAGGCGATCCATCTCGTCCGTTTCCAACTGAAATTGACTTTCGTATGAGTGCATTGTCGAATTCTCGTGTTCAAGTGAGCTTTGGATTGCAAAAAATAGTTTAATAACAAGCTACATGATTGGCAATCGGAAATTGGGGGCTGGGGAACCAAAAAAACCTTAAAATTTTTTAAATTTCCGGGAAGAAATAAAAATTTTTAAGAAAGGCCCAATCCAAAATGCGTCTAAATTTGGACCAAACCGTATTTTTTTTTTGAAAAAAACCGTACTTTTGCATTTTTTGTGAAAATTTTTTTTGATTTTTGAAAATTTTTCACCAAAAAATGCAAAAGTACGGTTTTTTTACTCGCCCTGTAATTTTTAGAACATGAGTGACATTTCTCGAAATTCTACCTGGCATCTCACACTATCTAAATTTACATTTAGGCACCAGCTGCAACAACACCCGCTTTATCATTGCTGAGGCAACAAAGCACGAGTGGAAGCCTAAACCGATCAACTAGCGCTGCGATGCTTCGTGGTGGAGTATCTCCCCTTCCAACTGGACCGTACAGCAACCCACTTCAACCGCCGTCTGCTCGAGCATGGTCACCTAGTCCTCGGGCCGTTTTCACTACCACTTCTCCATCGCCACGTGGTCGTCAACCGTCATCTTCAAGTGGTAGAATATCATCGCCGCGTCAATCCACTCAACCGAACATCCTTATAAGAAGACCATCACAAAGTCCTAGAATGGTTCAATCCCCTCTCACAGGACCATCACCTATCTCGTCATCGGCGCCTACAACCTCACCAGCTATGAATGTCCAATTGTCATTTCAAGGGTCGTCGAAGAATATTCTTAGTACGGATAATGGAGACCATCTCATGTCTTCGGATTCCAGCTCAAGTTCTAGTAGTGATGAAGCCAGTTAATTAATCTTATTAGAGATCGAAAATTTGGATCATCAAAATCGATCAAAACTGCATGTTTTTACTCGATTACGATCGAAAACTCGCTTGCACCTTAGATCTACAAGTAAACTCCCCAATTTTGATCTTCTCCAAGTCCCCCAGTTTTGATCAACTTTTGATCGTTTTTTTCAAAAATGTGATTAAAACTAGGGGTATAGACTTGGAAAAGATCAAAATGGGAGGAGTCTATTTGTAGCCTCATCGAAATGCAAGCGAGTTTTCGATCGTAATAGAGTAAAAGCATGCAATTTTGATGATCAAAATTTTCGATCTCTAATTCTTATCTTTGTTGATTTTGTAAATTTGAAATATGAATAATATCTCATTTATCCACTTATTTGGTTCAAGTGATGTTAGAGAGTACTGCAACGCTGGTCGATGCCAATGAAATTGGCATAAAAACTAAAGGAATCATATATTTGGCCGCCAAAAAATCAAGGGTTCCCATCTTGATTTAAGGGAAAAGTTGTTACCAACGTTAAGCAATTTTTTAACTGTTTCTCTAGAAACAATTTTTCATTTGAAAATTTTTTGGTACAATTGCTTCCCCCTGAATGGAATCCTAACGATTGGTTACATAAATATTGTAACAGGCACAGTTTATTATAATAAAAAGACTAAGACCCGATTAATAAAATCAACAAAAAACAATAAATATAATAACAAATGCACAATAAGAAAGTTGATTTTATTNTCATCATTTAAAACATTGTTACTTTGAGGTGTTTCTTGAATATCAATTTGGCTACTGCTGTTGTTTATTGCTGCTTCAGGATTTTCGGTTTTCATCTCTGGCTCCAGAGTACTATTTTGATTTGATTTTTCTGAAATGCCAAAGATTTACGTAAAATTTTATAAGCGTTAATAAAAGGTTAGGAGTTACTTCGACTCTTATACCCCATTGAACGTGGTCTAAAATCGAAAAAAATTCTATGGGGTATAAGAGCTGAAGTAGCTCCAAAAGTTAGCTATGCCGGCGTTTAGGTTTTACTATAACGAGTTAATAGTGATGGATAGTGGCGTAATTATAGGGAGTGCAGTAGTGTATCGCGAAAAAATTTTGCGGGCCCAAAAACATAAGGGTTTCCTTGTGATTTTTTTGCAAATTTTTCCCAAAAATCGAAAAAATTGCCTTGTCCCCCTGACGTAGTTCTTTGAAGATTTTTTTGTTGAATTACTGAAGTTTTAGCCAAAAAACAGTGCCACAGGAGCGAACAAATGGCCATTTTTATGTTAAAAATACTCAGAAAATCACGATTTTTGATGAAAAATTGGAAAATTGTTCATTTTTTAAACCAACTTTTCTATCTTTTTTTAAACAAAAATCGTATTTTTTAGCATTTTAGCTTAAAAACACGCTTTTATGTTAAAATCCTGTATTTTTTTCACAAAATTTGCGTCTTTTTTGGTAAAAAATATAGGATTTTAACTTTTTTTTAACTTAAAAGTTTTCGAAAAACATGTGCACTCCATCCATCGGCTGAAATTACGCCACTGGTAGTGGAACAAATTGATCAAAAGACTACTTTTTCAATTAATGTCGACTCGAAGGAACCTTAACGCCGACCCGAATGGATAGACAAGTTTGAGAAAATGGAAAATACTCCAAAATTAAATAAAGACTGAGCGTTATTAACAGTGAGATCGAAAGCAATAAAAATTAGCGAAATGTTTTTTGAAA